>SDVV010006268.1:0-18573 GCA_016164225.1 Gammarus roeselii
TGGAGCTGATGATATATATATCATCAGCTCCAAACAGAAGCTGAAGCAAAAGTCTACAGCTTCTTTTATGACACTCTGAAAACCAAATACGGTCACAACGTCTTGCTCCTCCACTCGGACACAGACTCGTTGCTGCTCCAGTTCAAAGGTGTAACCGACATGAGACGGAAATGCTCCAAGCTCCCCTGTCTGCAGACATGGACTTCTCCAACTACCCCAAAAATCACTCTTTGTACGACGAATCAAAGAAAGAACAGCTGGGACTACTTAAAAGTGAAACAGCCGACGACTACCCGAAGTAAATCATTTACTTGCAGCAAAAGTGTTACAGTATGTTACTCAAGTCCAACGTCACAAAATCAGCTGCTAAGGATGTCAATTACCAGACACAAGCCAAAATCAGACTTCAGCAATACAAAGACGTCCATAACCAGAAAAAACATACACACACTTTGAGACTATACACAACATTCGTGCACAAGCATGCCAGCTTCAAATTGTACGCACTATAAAAAATGGTCTCAGTTTGAAAATAACCGGTACTATGTTGATGGGGGTACAACTCTTGCCTATTGGTATCCAGACATCCCCAAAAATCCATTGAAGTAGAACATACCGTCACTAAAAGAGGAAGCGATGTGTCTTGGGTGATGATGTCGATGTAAACATGAATTTAACTTGGAAGAGCCGTGAGCCTGGGGGCAGCCTTCTTTGGCGAGTGTACTCGCGTGAATGACGGAAGTGCATCCACGTCTTCAGGTTTTATCCGCATGGTAACGCCGATATATCTGGTTCAAAACTGGATAATGTTTAATGGGGTAGATACATTCTCGTATGATATAAACACTCAAACCTAGCCATCATGCCACGGAAATTACTGATAAGACAAAGAACAGGTAATAGTAGCCTCACCTGATGAACACTCCAGAGGCGTACTGAACAGATTGCCTAGAGGGTCCCGACCACCCCCTTCTCCCCCAAACCACTCTTCAAAATAGGATGAAGGCATATTCCTACCAGAACCGAATAATTATAAAATGAATAACAGAAAGGAACCAAGCGTACCCTAATACAGTCATCTAAAGAATAAAAAACGCATATACATACAATAAACATCAAATGCAATAAAATACAAATGTACATAACCTCAAAACCTTCCAAAATGTATATTTGAAAGCTAGGAGCGAAAGTCCACCCGTCCCCCGTTAGCCGTCCATCCGTCCGTCCGTCCGAATGAGCCACCTGTTAGCCACCCGTACGACATCCGTAAGTCTCTTTGGCCTGTTATCTGACTCACCTTGGCCTGTCATCTGAGGCGACACAAAATAATACGATATATAAATAAATTTATACTAATAAAAAATAATATATACAACACATACAAACACATCGATTAAATACTACAATACCATATACTATTGAAAAGAATTAAATCTTACACATACAGCCAACCACCTATGTACCAGGTCAACATTTCTTGTGGATATGCCAATTAAATAAACTCTAACAATAAATCATACAATAATGCTTACCCTTTACAATACCTATTAACAATTCATTAATAATCCTAAACAATAACAACAATCTCCAGGGCTGTTTCGGGATCCCTATTGTCAGGGCTGTTTCGGGACACCTATCTCCAGGGTACGTCTAGGGACATTTTTTTCGCTGGGCCGTTCAGGGACCCTTTTTTCGCCCGGCCGTTTAGGGACACATATCTACTACTGACCCCTCCCCCCCCCCACCTCCACCCACAGAATGAACTTGATCGCTTACGGTAGACTTTCCGACCTGCACAAAGTGTAAAATAATATGTACTAGGACAAACGAAATAATTCGCCCATCACTCAATGTACGTTCTTTGGTATATTAAACATAGAGCATAGAAACGAGGACCTTCTTGGAGAGCTACTAACGAATTCCTAATTTTTGTTTTGAGGAGAAAATGAGATAAAAGATGTTAGAAGAACTAGAGAAAACTTAAATTTTATTAAAATTGCTGTTCACGCTTCTGAAGTTGTTTGAACTCCCAGAATTGATGGACTTCGCGTCCTTCAGGCAAAGACAATAAATACACCAAGGTGAGCAGACACTTGCTAAACCATTTGTTGTGAGTTCGTCATTCGGATTCAGGTCCGTTCGCTAGGTGGCAGCACCGGCTGCCCTATTAAATTGATGGATATCTTTCTTGCACTCATCAATAAACAAGACCTATATTTTTCTACTTATTTCGTAACATAATACGGCGACCTAAATCCCACTCATGATTAAATAATTAGTCATCAACGAAAGGTCCATCATTCACGGGGGGCATCAAATCGAAGGAATCGAAACCCACTCACTGCATGGCCGCATTAGTGTAGTTATAGTCGTTGGTACGTGAAAGCCTTCTAAATCTGACGTCAGAATTCTTCTGGGTTCTTAAATCAGTGGTTACAGGAAATTGTGGCTTGCAAGGAAATGATTAATTACATCGACCAATTTTTCAACTGTGCTGGCGTTTTTTATGTCTGTTTTAGGTCAAATGCTTGGAAAGTTTTTCATTTCGGAGCATATTTTTTAATAAAAAAATTACCCTATAATAAAAAGGTCATTTCCTAACCTCAAAAGTGAACAGAACAATGATCCGACTAGGTGTTTTAATGCCTAATTTTGTGAGGAAAAAGTTGGAGCGAATTCACTGTGTATTTGGTGGTAATGTCGCAGGTACGGTCTGCCAGCGGACGGTGCCGACTGAACAATGTTCCAAGGGCAGAAAGGTCAAGTGCTTAGCAATATAATGTTTGGTTCTACCAACGGTCCATTCATACCCAAATCTAATAAAAAAGATCCTGACGATCTCCAAGACTTGTTTTGCCGGGCCCCACAAGGTTATAATGTGATTAATGGCGCCATCACACGTTTGTGGGATGGCCGACAATAGGTTTATCTTTTGAAGACCCTGACCAGTGTTCTTTTTTATTTCCACATTATTTGTTTATGATGTGTATTTGAAAATGTATTGCCCTTCGCATTTTTATTCAGTCTCATCTGTTCTATGACATGCATATTATCGTATTCCCTTGATAATGTTGTTAAAGTAACACTTTTTTGTTTTAGAAAGATGAAGGAGGACCCCAATCCTCCTGCGACTTGAAGGTGCTATGCTACTTTCGAGAGAATGAATATTTTTTTTGACACTTGTTAGGTAATTAAAATACATGTATTGTATCATTAGGATAACACAACGCCTTCGATGGGCTTTAAATGACAGGATTTAAATTTGTACAATTCTCTTAAAGACAATATTGCGGGAAGGTCATTTCCTGGTGAGATAACGTTATATTGAGAGAAACTTTGTTTATTTATGATGGCTTATAATATTATGCCTGATATCATTGGTAAAAGTTACGCCAAATAATCATTAAAGAGAATGAATATTAAATTTAAAATTAATTCGAAATATTATGTTAGACATAACTAAACATATTTATCTTTTTGTTTCATGGGTCATGCAAGCCGAACAGAACGTTAGCATGCTATTTACTGCAGAATGTTTTAATCTTGTTTACCTCCCCAGGTCTGGTTGCTCCTTCACCACTATATTTGCGGAGGCTTCCAAGTTCCTCCCTAAACTCACGGCTGAAATTGAACGCAGAGGAGGCGTCTTTAAGAAGGTAATTTACATTAGCAAGACGTTGATGGGTAGCTCCTGATGGGGCTGAGGTGAAGGTGTAACAGTGTCAAAGGAGGCAACGTACGGCAGTGCTTCGAAGTGTTTACATGCCCAGTACGCAATTACTGCATAGATTTTCACTGGGTCGTCGGTTGAGGTCGAGAGTGGACTAATTACTATGGCAATTCAATATACAGTTATCCTACTTAACAGTTCAGCTGCAAAATGGCACCTTACGGAACGTCTATAATTATATTCGTACTTAATAACAATGAGAATAAAAAGAAGATCCTTATTAACCACAATCATGAGTACGAAATACATGAAATGAGTACGAAATACAATTGGGATCGTTACCTTAAAAACTATAAACACAGAATTACAGCACACAATATAAACACATTAACAAGGACGACGAAGCGAGCGCATTACCAGAGCAAATTACAATGATGATTCCACTAGGGAAGCTTATAACTACAGTCATTTGGCTGCGCACCTCTGTACAAAACAGTGCCGTGATGGGATTTGGCTGGTTT
Organism: Gammarus roeselii; assembly: GCA_016164225.1. Lineage (NCBI taxonomy): Eukaryota > Metazoa > Arthropoda > Malacostraca > Amphipoda > Gammaridae > Gammarus > Gammarus roeselii. The sequence continues at coordinate 4,192 of SDVV010006268.1, forward strand.
TCAGCAAAATCCTGCTAGCTGACGTCGAGCGTGGGACCTGCATCAATCATCTGAAAGTGTCATTATAACAGTAGTTTTCTTATGCTATATTTCAATAAATTTCTGCACTAATGTGGAGATCATTATATATCGCATAACAACATGGCTTCAAAAGCTGAATTTTATCTTCCCGTGGTACAAACGAAATTTCCTCATCAGCTTGTCACCAACTGCATCGGCTTGCAACAACCTTGTCATCATCGCAATCTGCGGTGATCATTTTGAAATTATTCCATGGAAGCAAGTGCTACACAACTTAGCTGTATTCCAATCGAAAGAGTAGTTAGGACAAGTCGGTCCAACTAGTTACATTCAGTTTTTGTAGAGTCACGTACAATATTATGGGGTTCAGCAAAATTGCTATCGACATGAAGAAGCTTTTGCAGAGTTCGGAAAGTTGTTGCTGGCAGCACCAACAATTATGTGGATAATTCCATTTTCATACCAATTATATTTACAGTATGCCCACTTATGTTTACTTAATGTTAACTGGAGACTTTTGCGGCATTTTTTTAACACGTAGATACTTTTTGCTCCATCACTGTAGGTTATGTGGCTAAATCACATGTTAACTGTATTTAGTTACCTATACATTTATAATTATTTGAAAGTGGTTTGGGAATGATGTGGCGGCATTTGGCAACGATTAAATGCGATCAGCTCCGTTGAACACAAAGATCTTTCTCAAACGCACTGCCTCCTGTCGGCCTAGACTAGAGGCAGTTATCAAATTGCGATGAGATTGCCGAGTAACGAAGTGATCGAATCCCTGGGCTATAAAAAAATGTAACAAGAATTTCAAAACATCATTCGGTGTTTTATGACGCAATTTTGTTGACCAGCGTATTTAAATGCCCAACGATGCCAAGTATTTGCCCAAAATGTTGCAATATATAGGATTTTGCAGCGTCTTGCAACCGTACCGTTAAATCCCTTATATACGCATCCACGCTTCAGGTACATTTATAAGAAAACGTAAAATCAAAAAAAAGACTAAGGTTATTCCCAAACAAACTTTATTCTATACGTAAACAAAAATTTGACAACAATGGAAGACAATGAAAGTTTATCTCTAATTATTTATTTTTTCAATAATGTTTGGAGATAAATGGTTATAGTTTTAATTGTGAATTCCGTTTATACAAGGATAAATAGCTGATTTCTAACCACCCCACCAGGTAAGAAATTTCCGTTCTCTGTACCATAATAAAAGTACTTGCAAAGTAAGATAATGATGTCTATCCTAAATTAACTCTCTGAACAAAGTTCAATGAATTATTATATCGAAAGAGTTGTTCTCATCTTTATAACACTTTATTGTCACATCTGTCTACAATTTTGGTATGAAAAATAAACATCAACCGAGCAAAATGTTAACCTCATTGCATGTTTAGTAAGATTATACACAAAATTGCTACACAGAAACAGAAGGTGGGCCCGGAGAAGCAAGTTTATGGGCAACTTACCTAAACATAAACCTATCCTAACAGCGCGACCTGACTGGGAGTAGGTTTATCTAAAATAAGGTATCGAAACTACTGTGCTTTTGAATGAAAACTAGAAATAGATTATGTGATACATAATGAACACGATGGAAAATAGTTATAGCTAAGTGTATCAATATTGTGAGACAAAATGTAGTTTGAGTTTTGATCAAAAAATATCAAATGAAGTTGAAGATTTGATTATATTTGTAGTTAAGATCCCAATTTGACACCGTTATAGATCATTATAATTCACTCTATGTTAAACCAGGTTAAATTGCACGACTCTCTTGTTAAATTTCAAATAAGTACTTATGTGTCCTGTATATGGAGGTTATTTATAGGTCCGTTAGATTGGTATAGCTTGCAAACCAAGCTTCCATTCCACTGTAGATATAGAGTTAAACTAGAAAAAAATCCAAAAACCAAAGGTAGGCGGGTGAGTCTCTATTTCTGCAATACTCAATCGATTCATTTTTGTCAGTGCAAATACCACAATTTCCGTTTCCTGGCCCTCTTTTGATCCAACCTGACTATCCGCGGTAGGAAGAAAAGCTAGCAATTGTGCTAAAATTACCAGCTCAAGAGCCTTAGATATTGAGGTGGCAATAGCACTGGGTCGGTAATTATTCATATCGAACGTTTTGCATCCCAGGAGAGTAATCACAATTGCATGCATTACTTTTTTCTGGTAATTTCGTGAAGAGGACAATCGGCATGTGGTAGGCATACCTTTACACCTCTCTTGGCCTGTCGTCATCTCTAACAGCTCTGTTATTTATATGCTTTTGACAATGCTCCTAACCTCTGCCACAGTCATATTGTTAGGAGCAGGAACATGTCATGGGCATTTGGAGCCTGACTTCTATTCATTCCGTGTCACAGAATTCACAATATCCTGGAAATGCTCCCCTGGACATTAGCAATGTTTACCAAACCAGGCTTGCTGCCACCGAGAGTTGAAATTTTTAATATTTTCTATTAAGTGATGTATTTCCTTCCAATTTTTTTTACAGTTTCACTCGTTGACTTCCTCGACTGCAGTGTCAGCATCTGGTGCTGCATGTTAGTAGTTATAAGTACTGCAAAACGTAAATTAGTGAAGAAATATGACAGGGTTTAATAGAGTTACTTTTGGTGGAAATCATTAATTGGCCGGAGTCAGACGGTAGGACCGGAACTGGTTTGGCGCTTGAGTCAGCTAACTTCCGGGGGGCGGAAGGGGGGTGGAAGGGGAGCGGCGGGCTGGGTGCCAGGCTTGCGGGCTAGATTGGCAAGGTGTTTTGTTTTCAACATTTTCCATTTTATTGTATTTTGATATTTATTGTATTTATACATGTTTTTTCTTCGTTAGATGGTTGTATTAGGGTATAATTGGTCATAAACTGTTGCTCGTTATATATATATTTATTCGGTTCTAGTAGGGATTGTGTTATAACAAGTTTCTGGATGGGTGCGGTGTACGGATCCCCTAGGCAAAAAGTTGGAAGCAATTTGGCAAATTAAATAAGTTTGCTCTTATCTGTTATTTGAATTGTATATTTTCCATGACTGATTTGCCATTATTTCTATGTTTTGAGTGAATGTTTCGTTATATATTCATGTCTGGATTATAATTCTATATAATTTCATGTACATATAGTTTTTTTTTTATCTAGTTGGGGTATAATTGACTCATTCGGGGTTGGTTTGGTAGGGTTCTTGACGGTTGGACGCTTGGTACCAGCCTGATATTGAATTTAGTCAATGATTTACATACGTATATAATATCTATAGGTAGTTGGCCAGTTTATGTTTGTATTTTGGGTTGAAGCAGCAGCTTTGTTACGTGAATATATTTACCCCATAACGCAATATCCAGGTTAGAACCATATATATCGGTGTTCCATTGACGCGGTATTCCTATAGCCAGAGAACCTGAACGATATGGATTTATTGTAAGTAATTATATTATGTTATGTATACTTAGTAGTGATCGGTGGTTTTATGTGGAATTTTTAGTGTTTTTCGGAATTTTGAATAGTTACCTCATACAGTTACAGATTTTTTTAGGATATTTTAGGTTTGTATTTCCCATGTAGCTCACTATTTCAGTCCTAATTGGTCTGTTATTGCATCATTTTGGTATTTTAAATGTATATATGACATTCTATTGCGATTAACACTGGTTACTTTAGTTAAAAAAATGGTAATTTACCCTGTTTTGGATTGATTCAGCAGCTTCGTTATGAGATTCTGTGTACTCCATAACGCATTATCCAGGTTTGAACCAGATATTTCGGTGTTACCATGTTCCAAATGCTTCGTTATCACGCGTATGTAGACTATTCAGGTAGTCTTATCTCGATTTTTTGTATAGCGAGTATCGGTTGGAAGCCCTATAGCAGGAGTACCTGAATTTTAGTTATCTCATACAGTTATAGATTTTTTTTAGGATATTTTAGGTTTGCATCGTCCATGTAGCACATAGACATAATTGGTCGGTTATTGCATCATTCTTCTTATTTTATTAAATCTTGACCGTTTTAATGTTTCTTTAAGTTTTGTATGTTCTGTGTACAGTTTTCATCTCAAGTGCAATCTGTTGGTAATTTATACAATTTCAGAATATTAGGAAATATTACGTTTGTATCTGCAAAGTTAACATGTTTTCAGGTATAATTTAGTTACATGTTGTATATTTTTAGTGTTTTATATATCTTCTTACATCCTGGTACAATGTTTGACGTAGTTATTATAGATATAGAAGATCCCATTTGTTACAAGCTCGGTCTTGCTGTTAGGTTATTGTATGTTTATTGTAGAACCATTCTTCAATATTTAGGAGAAGTTGGAGGTGTCCCATATGCAAAACCCCGTTGTGTTTACACCTATTTGTGTAAGTACACCGATTTACTATAATGGATACACGAGAATCACATGAATGTATTTTTAGGAGGTGTAAATCCGTACTGCATCTTTGTGGAAGTTCGTCATTGATACCTCGAAAGCGTATAGTTTAACGTTTTTAGGAGACGATATACTGGGTGGATGGGTCATGGTGCAGAGGTGGTTTGCACTCTTGGTGGTCATTTGGAGTTCGTCCAAGTTCAACGTGATTTTGTAAGTTCTTGTGGACCTCGATCTTATCTTCCGTGTGTTTGTTAGAGAGGTTATCCGACAAGCTGCGATCGTTGTAGTGAATTACTTAGGTCGTTAGTGAACAAAAGTCCAGCTTTTTATGGCCACACACTCTTTGAGACTCATGTCAACCCCATTCTTTACCACTTTACCTGCGTATAGATTCTTAGTTATGCCCAGGATGTGACTTTGCTCGACGTTGTTCAGAGACGAGGGACTAAACAGATGCATGGTATGTCTGAGGTATTGTACCATGACTGGATGTTACCTCTAAACTGGTTATATATCAGTGGTAGATAGCTGAGAAAAGACCTAGTAAAGCATTGTAGAGTTCGTTATTATGGCACAGTGGACTTTGCTTTTTCTCCTACTGAGACATAGCATTAGTTAGGTCTAGGAATTTGTTATAGATTTGAACAGGTAACGTAGTAAAAGTAACATTATTCTCATTAACTCAGTATTGAATGTCAGATATTTTCGGTATGGCTGTTATGTTAGTATATGATTTTTCATAAACCAGATCACCTTAGGGGTTAAAGTGCAGGATTATTTCTATTTATTACAGAATCGGTACGGTACATCGGCATCATGTATTGATTAACCATACACCTTCCATATTGGTGTAGGATTTATCCTCTGGGGTACGGCAGGATACGCCGTACATAATAGTTAGTCAATGTCGGTTATGGTACAGTAGAGAATCTTATTAAGCTATTTTTTTATAGTTGTTGTTGTATGTTTTGATTGGTTTTCACATGAGTAGTGTATATATAGTCCAAAACGCAAATGTGAAGGAATTAGATAGGGATAAACGAGCCGGAGCAAAACGCAAATGTGAAGGAATTAGATAGGGATAAAAGAGCCGGAGCAAGACGCAAATGTGAAGGAATTAGATAGGCGATAATTAGGGGTGCCAAGACGTAAATGTGAAGGAACTAGATAGGCGATAATTAGTGGGGCGCATGAACGCAAATGCGAAGGAATTAGATAGGCGATAATTAGGGACCGCAAGAATTGCCCTGAGAGATAGGTACCGCAAGAATTACCCTGGAGATAGAGACCGCAAGAATTGCCCTGGAAAAACGAGGAGCAAGAATTGCCCTGGAAAAACGAGGAGCAAGAATTGCCCTGGAAAAACGCGGAGCAAGAATTGCCGTGGAAAAACGCGGAGCATGAATTGCCCTGTGAAGGAATTAGATAGGGATAAAAGAGCCGGCGCAAGAACTGCCCTGTGAAGGAATTAAATAGGCGATAATTAGGGCCACCAAGAACGGCCCTGTGAAGGAATTAGATAGGCGATAATTAGTGACTCCATATAATGGTTTTGTGAAGGAATTAGATAGGCGATAATTAGTGACTCCATGTATGCTTTGTGAAGGAATTAGATTGGCGATGACTAGACCTTTGAACCTTTTATCGAATATATTGATTAGGATATATGTTATTTGTTAATGTGTCCGACATAGTCGCTGTTTATCTCGGACATTTGTAGTTTTATGTTAAGACAAACTGATCTTGTGGTCAAGTAAGTAACTGATGATACATTGAGATACCAGGAACGCAAGTTTTTTATGAGTCGGCCGATGTATTTGTTAGGATGTATAGTATTTGTTAGTGTGCCTGACTCAAGCGCTATATATCTCGGACATTGTAGTTTTATGTTAAGACAAATTGATCTAATGGTCAAGTTAGTTACTGATGGTACATAGAGATACCATGAACGCATGTTTTTTGTGAGTCGGCCGATGTATTTGTTAGGATGTATGTTATTTGTTAATATGACCGACTTAGTCACTGTATTTCTCGGACATTGTAGTTATATGTTCATTTTCTTCTATTCTGGTCAAGTGAGTTACTTACGGTACATAGAGACTGCCCGTGCAGGTGGGGGAAGAGGGGTGGGCTTGACCGGAGTCAGGCGGTGTCCAAACCGCAAATGGTAATTAGCTTGATAACCTTTTTATGTCAACTGTCACACAATGATCTTATCTCGAGATTTATGAGCCTCATGGAGAATTGTTTTTCTTACGATATCTTTCAGATTCCTTTCGGTATCTTATTGCTTTTATTTACGATTGCTTACGTACGGATTATAAAGACGTATGTTATTAGGTCTTGTCAACTCTGTATATGATTGTACTATAATATTTCGCGCGGTATGATATATATTACTTTGTTTGTTATTGAATGACTCATTTGAATAGAAATTTTTACTGCTCAAACCTGAATTGTTAGGATATTCGATATAGTTATGCAAGAAATATTGGTACATATTGGGAGAGCATAGGTAGTTGTCCTTTATTTGACTCATTTTCGGAGGTTGTTTTGGTGGAGTTTTTAGCGGTGAGATGCTTGAAGCCAGCTTGATGTTGAATATAGGCTATGAACATTTACAGGTTACAACATGTTCATGTCGATGTGCTTCCATATTTTTTCACGCAAGTGTCCTCGGGTGGTTGTATTTCTGTGGATTATCGATACGACCGCAATCCTAATTATCTTCGTATTTGTTTTACGGTATTATTTCACATGAGTATTTACTGTTTTGCTAGCCTTAGCTGCTGGTCTGTGGCCTCGGACATGCAAGCATCATACTGTCACACGTTGGTTGCAAGCAAATGATCTCACTCGGGTATTCGTTGGTCGTTTCGCTTTTTTCATTAGTCCCAGCAGTCATTTATTTGTTTCATCAAACAAATGATTTTTTTTTGTTTGGGTTCTTGGAGAAGTCCATGTATTCAGACAGAGACGATTACCACATTTTCCGTGTCAATATCGGGGTTAACCTTTAACTGGAGACTCATGCCAGGGTCTTTATTGGTTATATCCAGGATGTGACTTCGCTTGATGTTGTTCAGAGACGAGGGGTGAATCAGATGTAAGTTATGTCTGAAGTATTATACGTGACTGAGTGTTTCTTTTGAAATTTGTTATTTATCAGTGGTAGTTTGCTGAGAAGTGACCTAGTAAAGCATTGTAGACTTCATTGTTATGGTACATTGGCAGTTTTAGGAATTTTAGTGTATTTTAGGCTTGAAGCATCTACGTAGCAAGCTATTTCAGGCATAATTGCTAGGTTGTTGCATCATTGTGGTAGTTTTATATGTATATATATGACACATCTGTTACGATTAAACCGTGGTTACTCTAGTTAAGGAGATGTTATTTCAACCCTGTTATGGACTGATGTTGAGGCTAATTTCATTAGATTTTGTATGTACTATACCGTATTTACTATAGGTTTCAGTTACGTCGCCTGCATGTCTTGGTATCTTATTCATTTTTCTTATTTGTTTGGTTACATGCTTGTTCATTCTCATTCATCACGTTTAATGTATGTTTTGGGTATGGTAGAGAATTAATCTTCTTGCTTTGTTTCATCTCGTGAGTTTTAGTAAAGGTCTTTCAGTTTTGTAGTTCTCTGTTGAATCTCCATCTCCATTGCGATTTGTTGGTTATTTATACACTTTAGGATATATTACGTTTGTGTCTACATTATAGAACATTATTTCAGGTCTAATTTAGTTACATATTGTTCATTTTTAGTGTTTTATATATCTTCTTTCATCCTGTTACAATATTTGGCGTAGTTATTATAATATAGATCAGACGATTTGTTACAAATTTGATCTCTCTGTTAGGGTATTGTATATTTATTGTACGACCATTCTTCAATATTTAGGAGGAGTTAGAGTTAGGATGAATACCATAATGTAGAACTATTTTTATATGAATGATAGCAAACTAGAAAATCTTATTTAGCTATTTTATATATGTTCCTGATGTTATGTTTTTTTTCCACGAGAATCAGAGGATTGTATGTTCAAGAGGTGTATGTCCAAACTGCATCTTTGTGGAATTTTCGTCATTGATCCCTGGCAAATGTGTAGTTTAACGTTTAGATGATAATTTACTACATGGATGGGTCCTAGTGTAGAGGTGGTTTATACTCTTTGGTTGTCATTTTTGGAGTTCATCCATGTTCAACGGGATGTATCTTTGTTCGAGGCTGTTCAAAGACGATGGGTTAAAAGAGGCGAAGTACGTCTGTGGCATCGTATCATGACTGTGTGTTACCTCCAAAATTGTTATTTATCAGTGGTAGATTGCTGAGAAGTGACCTAGTAAAGCATTATAGAGTTCATTTTTATGACACAGTAGGCTTGGATTTGTACTCCCAGAGGCATAGAATCAGTTAGATCTAGGAATTAATTATAGATTTGAATGGTATGATAGTATAAAATAACATTTTTCACATTACCTCAGCGTTAAATGTCAGTTATTTTCGGTATGTCTGTTATGTTAGTATACGATCTTAGTCATGAACCCGATCACGCCGGATATTGGAGTAGGATTCATCATCTGGGTACGGTAGGATACACCGTACATAATAGTTAATCGTTGTTGCTTAGGATTGAGTAGAAAATCTTATTTAGCTATTTTTAGATGTTGGTGTATATTTTGATTTGATATCATAGGAATATATCAGTATTTGATTTAAATTTGCCTAATTTCATGCGATGTTGGGTTTAAAATACGCCTATTTGGATGTAATGCTTCAAAAATTTGGTGTGTTTCCCCTCTCGACATTGGATTTTGGTCCGGTTCCATATTGCATTGGAGAACTATTCTACCGGATTTGTGTTGAGTTAATGTTGGAATTTTTCAATGATTGAATGAACATCTCAGTTATGTTATCCAATCGCAGGTCTTTGCTAGATGCTTATTCCCGCAAGTCTTACTTTTATAAATGTTTGTATTTTGTTTGCAGTTTAGACACTAAGAGGTTTTTATAAAATTCAGGATTTGTTAGAAGACTGCGTTCCCATTCAGAATATTTGACTTTTTCGACCATTCACCAGATCCACTGTAGCATTTTCCACTGAAGTCATGTAATGATGGTCATAATCCTAACTCATTCTATCCTAAAATTACCAAGGATTGTATATTATCCCCCATTTCATACTTATGTGAGGTATTTTCTTCATTGATGTAACCTTCATCCTCATCAAATCTATCCACTTGACCCTGTAGTTTAACCAATCTTTTAGCAGATTGAGTGCCAACATTTTTATATATTTTTTTCACTTCGCTTGTTACAAGTCCAGTAATATCGACCAGTCCCGAGTAATGTTAGGACATCGCTCGTTTGTGGACGTTCGAGTTCAAACGTTTATGTAAGCTCACCCCATACGTCAGTGTGTGTTACGAATGTTAAAGCGTTAGCAAGATTTATGTACGGTTCTACAGTTGGAATATGATTTTTTTTTTGTAGTGTTGGACGTTTTGCTCCTACCATTTTCGTCTATTATATCAAATATTAAATAAATTCACTGTAACAATTGTCCATATAGATTTGCATTGTAAGGCCCACAATCCACAAGATTTAGGATACAAACCATGTCTAAGGTACATAATTAGCGAAATATATATCAATGTACGATAACATAGATCAAATATCGATGAATGCAAAGAGGGTTACCATACAATGACGGCTACATTATTACCTAGGCAACCTAACCTAACAGCCATTCTAACCAATAGTTATGTAATTTCATTCAAGTTTGATGCTTGAATTAAGCTGTATATTTACCATATCAAAACCAGTTTGAATACATTTTCTCCAATTTAATCCAGCAAATATCCTCTTGCAGATGTTTAGGGTCCAGAATTTTGATCTAACCTTTACAGTGTGATATGATTGGATGAGAGTCAACAGGTAGGTTCCACAGGAACAAATTCACTTCATTTGTTGCAAACTTTTTTAATGTGGATCAGTTATACGCGATATTAGGTTCAAAGATCTAGTCATCCTAACCAATCTAACCAATAATTATACATTTTCATTCATCTTTGATAGTTATGTATGGTATGCAGTTATTGATAAATACATATGAACCCTCCACATGGATGTATTTTACGTAGTTTTCTTTTCAATCTCAAACACCATGGACACACATGAACACTTTTGTACGCATTTACAGGATCGTTATCTCCACTGCGTTGGCACATGTATGGGCTACCAAGTAAGCATTTACACACATTCTATGCAAAGGGTTACCATACACTGCCGAATGCATTAATACATTCCCAACCTAACCTAACCCATAGAACAACAACCCTTGCTGTTGATACAAGATATTTCATGTGCATCAGCTTCATACTATGTTATGTTAGAAGAAGTAATCATCAAAAAAAAACTATCCTAACCTAACTTATGTGTGGCATTCAGTCTTTGATATATACAATGCATAACAAATAGCTCCACTTGACTCTACATTTTGATCTAACCTTTGCAGTTTCGATATTCGCTTTCAATTTTTGATCCAGCAATTTTTTCACGACAATTCGATGCTGCATCCTACATACACGATATATGCAATTCATTGCTTAACCTTTGAGTTTTAGGATATTATAAGCATTTCATTAGGGATTGATATGGTTTATTACTGCATTGTTAGTATTAATTACAAATCTTGCTGGTTTCATCATTACTTTCTAACTCGTTCTTTCGATTCGTAACAACATAGTTCCTACATCCATCCATTCCCATTATCTTGTCGTATCAGATGGTTCTCAAATTCCTTCATATACTCCAGCATATCTTTGATGCGAATACCGAAGGCTGTTCCGTTCCAGTGAGTCCACCAATGTAACGATTCTTCTTCTTGAACCTTAATTATTCGAAACTTCTCCAATTCGAAGTCATTCTGATATTCTTCTTAGAGGAATTTTTGCATACGTTCCAGATTTTCTTTTTTTCGTAGGTAAAATTCGTATTCCAGTATCTCATCATTATTACAGTCAAGACGATTATTTTCCACTTGGATCATAGCAATTTCGAGTTTTGCTTCCTTATTCCCCCTTGAACTTTGTTAGATACGTCTGTAACCCGTTGACATTAGTTACCCAAAGCCGACTTCCTTGCCTTCCTCCTATTTCCTTCATCCATATATGAATGTTAGCTCCCACTCTTTTGATTCTTGTTTTACCTATTCTGAGATAACTGGTATTTTCAACACTACTCAATATGTGTTCGATCCGACTCAAATCATCTTCTGAGATTTCTTCTTCCAAAACACGTATTTTAATTTTTGCCCCGTGATCATTCATAGTTTTCTATTTGGGGATGAACTGTCCTGCATCAGTTAGACTCAACGTGTCACTGACTCCATTCGCAGCGTGCAGATACCTATTATAACTTGAATACATGTTTCATCTGGCAAAACATTCGGCCTATCATCGCTCGTCGCGGTCAACATATATGTAGGTATGTACGTGTATAGAGCTGTATACGCACGTGCATGTATATATTCGAGCGTATGTACGTGTATATGACGAAAATTCCATAAAGATGCATTATGGACATACACCTCTTAAACATACAATCCTATGATTCTCGTGGAAATAAAAAAGCATAACATCAGGAACATATATAAAATAGCTAAATAAGGTTCTCTAGTCTGCTATCATTCATATAAAAATTGTACTACATTATGGTATCCATCCTAATAAATCGGTCCATTTACACAAACAAGCATAAACAGAATGAGCCTTTGCCTAGGAGTCTCTCTAACTCCTCCTAAATATTGAAGAATGGTCGTAAAATAAATAGACAATACCCTAACAGCAAGACCAAATTTGTAACAAATCGTCTGTTCTATATTTATAATAACTACGCTAAATATTGTAACAGGATGAAAGAAGATATATAAAACACTATAAATGAACAATATGTAACTAAGATAGACCTGAAATAATGTTCTATAATGTAGACACAAACGTAATATATCCTAAATTGTATAAATAACCAACAAATTGCACTGAAGATGGAGATTCAACAGAGAACCTACAAAACTAAAAGACCTATACTAAAACTCACGAGATAAAACAAAGCAAGAAGATTAATTCTCTACCATACCCAAAACATACATTAAACGTGATGAATGAGAATGAACAAGCATGTAACCAAACAAATAAGAAAAGTGAATAAGATACCAGGACATGCAGGCGACGTAACTGAAACCTATAGTAAATACGGTATAGTACATACAAAATCTAATGAAATTAGCCTCAACATCAGTCCATAACAGGGTTGAAATAACATCTCCTTAACTAAAGTAACCACGGTTTAATCGTAACAGATGTGTCATATATACATATAAAACTACCACAATGATGCAACAACCTAGCAATTATGCCTGAAATAGCTTGCTACATGGATGCTTCAAGCCTAAAATACACTAAAATTCATAAAACTGCCAATGTACCATAACAAGGAAGTCTACAATGCACAATGCTTTACTAGGTCACTTTTCAGCAAACTACCACTGATAAATAACAAATTTCAAAGGAAACATTCAGTCACGTATAATACTTCAGACGTAACTTACGTCTGATTCACCCTTCGTCTCGGAACAACATCAAGCAAAGTCACATCCTGGATATAACCAATAAAGACCTTGGCATTGGCATGAGTCTCCAGTTTAAAGGTTAACCCCGATATTGACACGGAAAATGCGGTAATCGTCTCTGTCTGAATACATGGACTTCTTCAAGAACCCCAACAAAAAAATCATTTGTACGATGAAACAAATAAATGACTGCTGGGACTAATGAAAAAAACGAAACGACCAACGAATACCCGAGTGAGATCTTTGCTTGCAACCAACGTGTATGATGCTTGCATGTCCGAGGCCACAGACCAGCAGCTAAGGGTAGCAAAACAGTAAATACTCATGTGAAATAATACCGTAAAACAAATACGAAGATAATTAGGATTGCGGTCGTATCGATAATCCACAGAAATACAACCACCCGAGGACACTTTTGCGTGAAAAAATATGAAAGCACATCGACGTGATCATGTTGTAATCTGTAAATGTTCATAGCCTATATTCAACATCAAGCTGGCTTCAAGCATCTCACCGCTAAAAACTCCACCAAAACAACCTCCGAAAATGAGTCAAATAAAGCACAACTACCTATGCTCTCCTAATATATACCCATATTTCTTGCATAACTACATTGAATATCCTAACAATTCAGGTTTGAGCAGTAAAAATTTATATTCAAATGAGTCATTCAATAACAAACAAAGTAATATATATCATACCGTGCGAAATATTCCAGTACAATCATGTAAAGCGTTGACAAGACCTAATAACATACGTCTTTATAATCCGTACGTAAGCAATCGTAAATACAAGCAATAAGATACCGAAAGGAATCTGAAAGATATCGTATGAAAAACAATTCTTCATGAGGATCATAAATCTCGAGATAAGATCATTGTGTGACAGTTGACATAAAAAGGTTATCAAGCTAATTACCATTTGCGGTGTATTTTCTCGGACATTGTAGTTATATGAAGACATTGATCTTGTGGTCAAGTTAGTTACTGAAGGTACATAGAGTTACAAAGAACGCAAGTTTTTTGTGAGTCTACCGATGTATTTGTTAGGATGTATGTTATTTGTTAGTGTGTCTGACTTAGTCGCTGTATATCTCGGACAATATAGTTTCATGTTAAGACAATCACTCTTGTGGTCAAGTGAGTTACTGATGATACATAGAGACTACCCGGGACGGGTGAGGAAGAGAGGAGGGGTTGACCGGAGTCAGGCGGTGTCCAAAACGCGAGTAGAAGCGATTGCTATAGTTCAACCGCAACTGGTAATTAGCTATGACAATTAGCGATTTTATCTCTGGATGTGCGGTCACACAAAGATTTTATCTC
>SDVV010006269.1:0-17500 GCA_016164225.1 Gammarus roeselii
AACCACATCGAATGCCTTTGAAAAATCGAGCAGCACAACATCCACAACAAAGCCATCATCCACCCAGTCTGAAACATCTGAATAAGCCAAGAGAAGCTGATCCCCAGTAGACCAAAATTTCCGGAATCCAAACTGGTGAGGGGAGAGAATCTCATTGCTCTCAAGAAACTCAACCAGACCAGAAACAGTTATGTGGTGATGGACACCCGTCACACATCCAAGAGTGTGCAATGACTTGTATCATCTTGTGCAATGCAACAAAATAATTATGTTTGACTTCATACCAGAAAAACCGCTGAAGAACTTGAAAAAGGCTCTTACCTTTGCAGCACCTTCTAGCAGTGCTACAAGCAAGTGAGGAGCAGCAGAGCCAGGAGGCCAGCACAGCCATGCGTGCCAGTTTAATATTGAGAACAGCTATGGTAACACAGGTATAGGAACTGGAATTAGTGCGCACCATGACTATCACACAAACTATCAGCATGAATGACAAAACTATAAATAAATTATAGAACAGCACACAGTACAACAAAGAAGCATATGAAGAAGTAACACATTCAGACAGACACACAAACACGCACACAAACACACACACAAACACATTTACAAACACATAAACACACACAAACGCAAACACACACAAATACACAAAACACACAAACACAAATGCACACACACACAAATACACAAACACAAACACATACACACACACAAACCTAAACACACACACAAACCCAAACCCACACAAACACACACACACAAACCCACACACACACACAAACCCACACACACACAAACACACATACACAAACACACTTACATAAACACACATACACATACACACACACAAACACACACACAGATGCACACACAAACACACACAAAACATATTGTAACACACAGGTGGGTTACAATATAGCTTATTTTCATCAGCTAGCCTATATAAATTTCAACAAAATAAGAGGAAACCAATTCAAAAACTAAATGACAATACTCCCAAATACAATCATGTTGTTCAAAGCAGTAGGGTAGGACGTTCACATGTACCGCGCAATAACAAACATTTCCAAAATCATGTCTAATGGATACCTCCAGTTGCATCCCCGAACAAGACACCAGGTGATGGCAGTCAACCTTTTCATGTTACCCGTCAATGCGGGTGTAATTGCCTTCCCCACAACTGTAGCTACATGTTTTCACCGCAACAGAGCCAATCAGAATGAAGTGAAAGCACTGATGCATAGATGTGAAATTGAGCAAGCCAGTTCTAAATATTTGTCCTAGATTTGAGGCATTCAGATTAGGATCAATGAATATAAATGAATTGGATGCACAGCAGATACATTCCTTAGAAGTGCTGTAGAATCTCCAACACTGCCCTTGCAAGCATAAACTCCCTCTGATGAGAAAGCAACTAAGCTACAAGTGATAAAACAAGCTCAATAAATATTTTAAGAAAATCAATCAAAAAAAGGATCATCTCTTGAATATACAAGGCCCTCATGACACCAACCAATATCACAAAATATAGTCAATCCAGCCATTCTATACAATAGCAATTCACTCTTTTGTATCTTGACTTAATGAAAATGTTTCAACACCTAAGCCAGATACCGTAATGAAAATTGATTTTTTTTACAATTATAGTAGGAATAGGAAATGTGGTGGTGTTGCCATCAGGCTATGTGAAAGATGGTCATGGAAGCTATGAAGAAGTGAAATTTTCCAATGATTACTAGAATGTCTTGTTGTTAAAATTGACAAGCTGAAAACCATTATGATTAAATAGCTAGCTACAGTGTGTAGATTACCATTCTGTGAGAATGCACATTTTGAAGATGCACTTGAAATTTTGCAAATTTAGCTAGCTAGCACCAATGGGGGTGACTTCCCCCATTTTCTGCATACTTAAAAAATCACTCAGAAAGTTCACGGCCGCAAAACTTCCTATTTATGGGGTGTATAGCTACTTTTATGTCTATGAAGCACTATAAGTTTCAACATTCCATCATCAACCAAAAAAAGTTATGTATGAAAAACTGAGCGGCGAGCTATGGCCCCTAATTGGAGGTGATTCCCCGCACCGTATGGGGGGGTTCCCCACATCTCCCATAAAACAATATATAATTGAAACATGAATGAAAAATTTGAGAGTACCAATAGAAAAAAGAGCATGCCTATATTAGTATATGCCTGAATGAGCATGCCTATATTAGTATATAAATACCTGTCAGTTGCTTAGAATAAAATGTTACATAAAATATTACGTCTGACAGGTTGTTTTGATGCTCGTCTTTTCCTGCAGTCATACTTGACTGTTGGAGGATTTTTTTTCCATGGTGGGAAACTAAGTTTTTCTCTAATAATTGCAAACTAACTTAACTGGAAGTCATTTTTCCACATCCTGAACTAATTATGACCCACCCTAAGTATCATTAAATGAGCAAATATTACAACAAAAAAAATTAATAATGATAGAACAAGTAAAAAATGTAGTTCTTCAATTCTACAGCAAACTAATTGCATTACCACAAATACAAGGCATGCTAGATAAGGTATTGTCATCTTGATAGGAAAATATAATTTTTAAAAATCACTCTTGAGTGTTAAACACAAGTTAACACTTAGACCTAGACTTGTCACCATGAGTTATGAACATCGGGTCATTATAAAATTAGTTAAGCATTTTGAAATTAACTGTGTAAAGAATAGCATTTACTTACTTTTCATTGACAAAAAATGAAGATATTTATCAACAAAACAGATGCGGGGAATCACCCCCGATCATTTTTTCACCTGGGGTACGCAACAAACTACAACATATTCCAAGTATCACCACCAAATTTGGCCCTAATCCAATGGAAACTCTAGCCCCAGCATCAAAATTTGTGGAACATTGATTTTTCTAAACCAAAATTATCAGAGACCTGAAAAACACACCTTCATTTTGATGATTTTTCATAGATTCTGTGCGCATATCATACTTCTACAAGTAGCCAATACTTACTTAACAAAGACCTGCTCTTTCAAGTCTCGTGGTCAAATAGGGCTAGTGACATTTTCGACATTTTGGTGCCCAAAAGGAGGGTGGGGGCCTTGGGGAATGCGATGGCGGAATGCCCACCCAAGCTGTTCAAGTGGCAAGGTCATGGAGCCTGCCAAACCAACACCAACTTCATGCACACCAACCCGGGTTATGACCACTGGGACCAGGCTCACCTGGGCTATAGAATAAAACCGGGCACCTCGGGCGTGCCGCTCTCTGGCTGGCACCCAGTTACAGGCTGGGTATCTGTCAGGCTGTGCCGCAGCACCCCTATAGGCTTCATTGCCTAAAAATAGCCAACCATCTCATGGGTGTCCTCTGGGTTCAATTCCGAGTCTGGCAAACGCAGAGCAGTGCAAGAATACAGGTCTCCCACTTCCAGGCCTCATTACAGACATGGGCGGCACCCACCCCAGGACCTTGGATAGCGGAGGATTCACCTTAGCGCTCTCTCACCCTTTACACAGACTGGAGACAGTTCCTGATCAACTAGACTGATTCAGAAGTGGGGTTAAACGGCAAGAATACTGAAGATGAACCTGAAAACAAATGTCCACAAGTTGGCTATTAGATGAATACCTGAACACCCCCAGACCCCCAGTGCGTCCCGCCCTGTGCGACCCACCCTATCTCCAGTCTAGGCTGGAGAACACACAAGGGAGCCACGCTCACAATCCCTCCCTACTAAACCAAATCCCAGGGCAGTTGAGCACCCACCAATTGTGGGTGCCTGCACTTCTTGAACCGGCGACCCCACTACTCCTCAAAGTCAGGATGGTCATAGAGGCAGCAGATCGTCCAGGCCAGTATAGGCTCGTTGGGTCTACTGGGGTACAGGGCCACACAAGTACTCCCAAAAATGCCGCACACCAGGTTTTGATAAAAGAGGGTAAAAACCAGTCTAATTTTCACTACTTTCTATTCAATGAAACTCACAGTTTGGAAAAAAAGCACTTCAAGGCTACACTTTGAATGAAATGTCAACCCCGCTAGTGACACACACAATATTCAATCACTGGCGGTACTGAATCACAACATCAGAAGAGCAATATGGCAAACGGCGAGTGACGAAGCAATAAAGAAATAAGTTAGGAGCAACAAAAAGAGCTGACAGTGGCATGGGCTGACCTCTTTTGGTGAAGGCTTGAGATCAACTGCCCGTTTGCCCACTAGTGCATCTCTATATAGACAACCGGCCACGCCCCTCCCATCATGTATAGATGTATGTATAGACATACAGCCGTTTCCCCCTAGTTAGGGGGGTGACTAAGCTAGGCAGACACAGAGGGGGGAGGCGCCAAATCTCCCCGCCCATCATGAAAATCAAAAAAATTATTAATATAATAAATGGTGCCAAAAATAAGTGAAATGAACAATGATAATTAATAAAACCCAATGTGCAATATAAATAATAAGTAATAATCATTATTGGGGCTCTAATTGAAAAATTAACTGAATTTGCTTGAGGTTACTGGAACCCATCTCATGTAGGACAAGAATTTCAACATAGTGGTCGGAATATCACCAGTCTTGTTTCCAAACCAGACGTCACAGAGAGAGGAGCCGGTAAGTTAGTGGGGCTGAATACTGAGAATAGAGTATTAAAAAAGCACCGCCTCAGCCCCTGCATGGTAAATATCAATCTGAATGAATTTAAAATCTTCTCTGAGGTGACTTAAATTTTCCATTCACCAGATGGATAAATAATGGTCAAGTAGCTGCAGCTACATTGTAGTAGTGCAGGCCTACTACTCATTAGTATTTATATTTTTCAGCTGTTTTGTCAGCCTGTTTTAATCAATTTATCTTCCACCACTTCATTCATCTTTCTATCATATTAAAGTAACTTGTCCTTCCCTCTAAATTGTTTGCCTATAGTTATAATGTTGCTTTATGCTTGCTTCCGCAAAACCTTGTTATTTCATCAATTGTTTTTTCTATTCTCTCCCTTGCTTGTGCTTGATTAACGTAATGCATGAATAAACAGAGTGCTTATCACACCTCACCACCCAGCATTGCAGGTCTCTTACCTTTGTCTCTTCCTTTTGCAGCCCCACAGCAAGTGGGGAGCAGCAGAGCCGGGGGAGGCCAGCACAGCCATGCGCGCCAGTATGCTATTGAGAACAGCAATGTTGACACAGGTATAGGAACTGGAATTAGTGCGCACTATTGGCTATCACATGAACCATCCGCATGCATGAAAAAAAAATCAAGAAAAGCACACTGTACAACAAAGAAGCACATGAAGAAGCAACACATCAAGACAGACACAAACACACCACTCCAGCATCTAGCAAAAAGCAGACAAATCCAAAGCCAGGAAGCCAACACCTCAAACAAACTCAAACAGAACATCACCCAAAAACTCCGCAAGCAACCTCTTGAATGCAGCCAGGGAATCTGACTCCACCACAAAACTCGGTTCCAGGAGTGTCAGGCATACCATCGCCTGACACTCCTGGAACCATCACCTTGATGTGCTGCAGCCCATTGCTCTCACATGATTCGGCGAGTGCTTCTGTTGTGACCGGCTGTAGCTACAATGTCACTGAACCATTAGCCCTTTTCAGAAACATCTTGCCCAATGAAGTACATTATTAATGGATTCTACGATGTGGAGAGTACATGTTGCTCAGGCTTGTCATTTGTCTAGGGAGGAATTGAGATTTTGTCGTTCACCTCATAGATTTCTCTAAATGGATTATTGCCTTGGTATCCCTGATTGCAATCATTCACCTGTTATGCAATATTGGTTAAATAAGTTGAGTTTATTCATATTTTTGTCCACTGCTGCTCATAAAAGCCAAGCATCACTTTTCATTATTCATGTTTTACATCTATTTTGCCAATCAATCTTAAAATTATTCATTCATGTATAAATTCTATTAACTATCACATGTTTTGTGAAGCTATGATGAAGTTAACAAGGCAATGCTTTGTCAGTTAATACATAGCTATGTCCCACTCATACTAAACCGTGCAGAGCACATGTCAGTAGCATGAGGCTCCATGATCAACTAGGATGATAGGCTCTAGTGGGTGTTGGTAGCTGTCTCTGTACTGGTTGTGGAGCAGTAATTTTTCTCAACTTGTGTTACTTATCTGCCTGCTATCTTTCCAGCCTCTGCATCTGCTCAGTGCCCTTGGCCAGTCTTGGAGTCCCAGCCAGCAGTCCTGGTTGCCTGCAGGGATACAGAAATAGGTGTGTGGATTTGTGGGGGCTGTTAGGGGATCTTTTGCTGTCCCACAGCTCTGCTAGAATGATAGTGATGGTTAATGTTGGTGTATTTTCATTTTTTTTTTTTAATACCACAAATTAGGTTTATAATTTCTCAAGTTTCAATGTCATTATTTTCTGCAAAATTTTGGATTATAATGTTTTATTTGTTTTCCTAATTTTAGCTGTTGCCTGGAGATCCAGTGGCTGTGGGTCTGTTCTGTCATTCCTGGATGCCAGTCCTCCAGGTAATAATTAATAATTGTTGTTCATTTTCAGGTTGATGGTTGGAGGCTATTTTTGCTCATACCTGGGAAGTTGTCCATGAGATCATTGCATTAGCATAGTCTGTTTCTAAGTTGTGTGCAACTGGGCCCAGTTAGTAGGTGATGATTTATTTGTTTCAGAATATTTGGTGTTTTTGTGATGAAAGGGTAGAGTTGTTTATGTTTTTGGCCATACTATGTGTTGCTAGTGTGATTTGTTTTATTTGTGTTGATCTCCTGGATGCTTTCCTTGAATAAATTCTTTTGGTTGCATGTAATTGTTGATGTTTGTTCTGAATAGTTTTTAGGCTGTGATCGTGTTTTCATAATTTTTTTGTTTATCACATTGTCATTTTAGGGTTGGGTATATTCTTCTTGCTATTCATGATTAGTTTATGCTGAGTTTGAAGATTGGTTCATTTTGGGGGAAGGATGCCTTCTGTTTTGGCCGATTGGAATTGAACTATGTACAGCTGATGCTTTCTGTCCCATTGAGTTTATTGCTGGAGTGCTGTGCTGGTGACTGGGCTGGTTGGGTTAATAATAAGCATAGTGATTTGTGTGCTTCTTCACTTTGATATGAAGTTCTGAACATTAAGTCTAAAAGGATAATTTAAATACCACTTGCAATCCTTCAAGGTCTTGTTAATTGAATAATTCAACATTTTTTTTAATGAATGTGTACTTAGTCATCCAAGTCAATTGATGGACCTAGTCAGAGAATATTTAATCATACTCAATATAATCCTAAATTCAGCTTAATATCAACTGTGATACGCAGTCTTGAATGTTTAATACCTACTGCAACATGTTTTCAAATATGATACCTTGCAATTGTTCACCCATTTTTTCCAACTTACCTTAGAGTGGCTTGCTTATTTACTTCCATCAAGCTGCTTTGTTTATGAGTAGTATGAGGTTTTGCCCTTGAGATCAAAGAGCTTGACTCCAAGTTATTGTAAATAGTTCTGTCAACCATTTCTATGAGTTGATGGTCACTGCTAACTGCATTCAATTTTAGGGCAAAGTATTTTTGAGTTGAGTGCACTGCTTTTACCTGAGTTTTTATTTTTTGCTGGTAATTTGGACACTTTTGTGGAATGTCCTTGTAAAAAGATGTACACATCTCTCATTTCTAGTAAGGTATGTTCTGTTATTATATAGCTGAGCACTTTATCCCTGTTGAAATTAGTTGCCCTAGCACCCTCTCCTTAATACTAGCTATATCTGGTCCATTGAACATGACATGATTGTGGAACTAATTTAAGTACTTGTCTTTTATTCCTATTCGAGTTGAGTTAATCTTATGAATAGATTTGATTTTGTTACACCAGAGCACCTGAAGACCTAGAGCTGATTGCTTCGTGACCCTAAACCAATGTTAGTCAGCAGAAGGCTGCACTAAAATAACATAATGCACTGGTCCAATTTAACAGCCAAATATTTTATTATACAAATTATTGAAAAACCGACCAAAAAAACTTATTCTCATGATTTAGTACAGTGAATTCATTATAATATTAGGACACAGAGAAATAAAATTGTGCTGTCAAACTCAAGTGTAATGAATAAAGTTTAGATGCACTGAATAGTGAGAAGGAACATGAAATAGAACATGACTTTGTTGGAACTGAATTTCAGTGGAAATATAACTTAGTCAAATATACACCCAACACTGTCTAATATTGATTAGAAATCACTCATTGACCAGGCAAATAGCAAAAAATAACTCTGAAGATAAACTTTTGTAGACGTGTTTGCAACATGTAAAAAGCAAATACCAAACAGAAGTGCGCATTAGTAAGAAGAAAAAAAACACGAACAACAAACAATAAAAAATGAAATCTTGATCCAGGAACATGAAAAAAACTACCTATTGTTCCAATTGAAATGCATATAAAACCTTCACATGCCAAAGAGAAGAAAAAATAAAACGATTGAAAAGGTTAGGCCTATTGGACATTTCTAATATTTATTTTGTCAAGCAACCAAGATTTCCAACTCCAAAACTAAAATTGGCCCCTAGCTAATTGATAAATCTGCTCAACTGGTAGATGAAACAATGCAATGAGTGAACCATTCAGTGAAAATTAAAAGCAAGTATTTAGTTTTCCAAAAGGGATACTCCACTAAATCTAGAGTCTGCCTTGGAATTTTCTTCAATGGATCAAAACATTAACATCTTGAAAACGAAATAAGTTATTGATGACATTGGTAGCAGTAGAGCTATCAAACCAGACAACAGCTCAGCTATTCTACTGAAGCAATGCAAGCAAGTACTGCCAAGCAGCTCAAGCCTTCTACAAATGTTGTGGCAAGAGTATTTGGACACCTCTGATGTCTCAGAGGAAATGAAACATGCTGACATGTTCACTCTAGCAAAAGGAGGCAGCCTCACAAGCCCAGCATATAACAGACCAATTTCTTTGACATCATTTAGTCAAAATATTCAAAAAAGTAATGAAAGGACAAATAGTGAATTTTCTTGAAAAATATAAATAGCTCAATTTAGAAACATTCAGAGTGGGAGGTACAATGGTTATGTGACAACTAATCCCTATTTGATGAGTGAGGTATATGCCTCAGGTCTTTGACCTATATATGTTCATCTGGGCCTCTCATGTGAGAAGTGGAAGTACAATGGTTATGTGATAACTATTTCCTATTTGATAAGTGGTTTATCTGGGCCTCTCAGGTGAGAAGTGGGAGGTACAATGGTTATGTGGTGACTATCCCCATTTGTCAAGTGAGGTATCTGCCTCAGATTTTTTCATCTATATGTATGTTTGTCTGGGACCCTCATGTCAGCAGTGGGAGGTAAAATAATCATGTGGTTACTAATCCCTATTTGCAACAGATATTTGATATATGTATGTTTGTCTGAGCCCCTCATGTCCTCCTGTGCCTCACCAGGTGTGTGAGTGTAATAGTGAACATTATAGTCAGACCAGCTGATGTGCAGTAAGTGGCCTCTGAACTTGATGGAAACTCAAGCATGGTACCAGATGATGTGCACCTGTTGCTTGTGAAATTTTGCTCCTCTCAGTTGGCATATCCACTTTTCCTAATTTGTAATTCATCTTTGGAGGAAGAATTTCTGCCTTATCTGTGAAATTGTTGAAGCCATGTTATTCCCTTGTACTAGGCCAAATCTTGATATCACCCTTAGCATTCTGGCCCTGGCAAAATCAATTTAGGTTTACTGCAAGTCAATAGAGAATTTATCAATTTTTAGCTTGACATCTTGTGTGCAGGTCAAAGATTTTTTTTTTAGGATAATTTCTGAAGATCAGTTTGATTTTTGCAAGTGAAGATCAACTAAAGATCAGCTTCTTTCTACTTACAGTGATGTGCCTTAGTAACTGAATCAGGGTCTTGTTGTGGATGTAATTCTAAAAGACCTTTGATGTGGGGTCTCATTTGCTGTTTTTGCAGAAGTTGCAGTGTCTAGGTGTTTCCGCCCTAAACAACTTTTCTGGATATCTAATTTCCTGACTGTCAGGGTGAAAGTTGTTTGTGGAGGAGCTGTGAGTCATCCAACAGCCATTGCCAGTGATGTGCAGAAGGATATAGTGTTGACCGGGGTGACTCCCCGCAGTCGAAAACCCGGGGTGGCTCCCCGCACCCTCCTTTCGGGCACCAAAACGTTTGAAATCACAATATTAGACTACAGGACTTGAAAGAGCAGGTCTTTGTTTATAAGTATCAGTAACTTGTAGAAATTTGATGCGCGCACAGAATTTCTGAAAAATCGCCAAAGTGAAGGTGTATTTTCAGGTCCCTGAAAATTTTGGTTTGGAAAAATTGACGTTCCGCAAACTTTGATGCTGTGGCTAGAGTTATTGGATTAGGGCCAAATTTGGTGGTGATACTTGGAATATGGTGTAGTTCATTATGTGAGAAGGATTTTGGGAAAAAGATGTAAACTTTTGTAGATATATACAATTATACAACTGCGGGGAGTCACCCCAGGTGAAAAAAAAATCAGGGGTGACTCCCCGCACCTATTTTGTTATTAAATATTTTTTATTTTTCTTCAATTAAAAGTAATCAAATGCAATTCTACACACATATGACATTTGGAAGTAAATGACCAACAATAATGACACCACAGCTGATTTCAATATGCGTAACTCATTTTAAAATGACCCGATGTTTTTATCACATGGTGACAAGTCTAGGCTCAAGTGTTAACTTATGTTTAATGCCCAGGAACAATATTTTTTATCATATTTTCACATCAAGATAATGATCCCTTACCTAGCATGACTTGTATTCATGTGGGGGCTGAGGCCGTGTTTTATTTATAAAAGATTGTCTGTATTCAGCCCCACTGACTTACCGGCTCCTCCCTCAGTGATGTCTGGTTTGAAAAAAGCAGACTGGGGATTTTTCCACCACAATGTTGGGGCCATTGTCTCACATGAGGGGGTTCCAGTAATCTTGAGCAATTTCAGTAAAATTCTCAATCAGAGTCCCAATAATGATTATTACTCATTATTTATATTGCACTTCAGGTTTTATTAATTATCATTGTTCATTTCACTTATTTTCGGCGATATTTATTATATTAATTATTTATTCGATTTTCATGATGGAAGGGGGCGTGGCCAGTTGGCTATATAGAGATGCACTTGTGGGTGAACCGGCAGTTGATCTAGAGCCGTCCCCGAAAGAGGTCAGCCCATGCCTCTGGCGCCTCCTTCCGTCGCTTCCTAACTCATTATCTTCATTGCTAAGGCACTCTACGCTCGCCATACCGCTGTTCTGTTATTATTCGGTACCGCCAGTGACTGAATATTGCGTGCGTCACTAGTGCGGTGAACCCTGTATTCACAGTGTAACTTTGAAGTGCTTCTGCTGAACTGAGTTTTATTGAATATAAAGTGGTGAATATTACTCTGGTTTTTAACCTATTCATATTGAAACCTGGTGTGTGGCGTTTTAGCGAGTTGTTGTGTGGTCCTGTACCCCGGTTGACCCACCGAGCCTATACTGGCCTGGACGACCTGCCGCCTCTGTGACCATCCTGACTTCGAGCGGTAGTGGGGTCGCCGGGTCAAGAAGTGCAGGCACCCACATTCATGTTAATGCATTAAGTTTGCTATAGAATTGACAAAATACATTTCTTACATGTTTAATCGAAATATTAAAAACATAGTTTTTCCGTAATATCTGCTCATTTACTAATACTTTAGGGTCATAATTAGTTTAGGATGTGGAAAAATGACTTCCAGTAAAATTAGATTGCAATTATTGAAGAAAAACTTTGTTTCCCACAACAAAATTGGGAAAAAATCCTTCGACAGTCTGTTATGACAGCAGCAAAAGACGAGCATCAGAAGCACCTGTCACAGACGTAATATTTTACGTAAAATTTTATTTTAAGCAACTGATATATACTAATATAGGCATGCTCTATTTATTGGTACTCTCAAACTTTAAATTTGCGTTCCAATTATTGATAAATGGGGGGTGCGGGGAGTCACCCCGTTTGGTGCGGGGGAGTCACCCCCGATTAGGGGTTGTAGCTTGCCGCACGGTTATCTTGTAAATGATTTTTTTTGGGGTTAACGATAGAATGTTGAAACTTATGGTGCTCCATGGTCATAATAGTAGCTATATACACCATAAATATGAAGTTTCTCGGCCGCGTGCTTTCTGAGTTATTTCAAAGTATGCGCAAAAAGCGGGGAGTCACCCCGGTCGACGCTAGTACTTGACCTGGTTTTGTTTAATTTAAGTTAATTATATAAGTCTCAATCAGTGTCATGCAAAGTTAAAGCCTCTGTTAATGCCTGCAGTTGTCCAGAAGGATATAAATGTAATTCATGATGTGGCCGCTTCATGGGACCTGAAATTGAATGACAGCTAATGTGTGGTGTTGTACTTTTCCAGTGGAAATTATGACTAGTCCAACTTAGGTGACTTGGTTTGGTGTAAGTTGGGTGGTAACTGAACATCCTTGTAGAGTCCCATAGAGACCTTGGTGTGATAAGTCAAGTTCAAAATCCGTTTTCATATGTGCGCAGTGGTACACAAATCTTCAGGTCTGGTTAACTATCTACTAAGGTTCACTATGAACAGGAGTCCAAAATCATATTTTTGTGTCACATACCAGCCTTGTTCTAGACTATTAGAACCTTACAAGAGGCAAATAAGATCAGACTTGATTGAATACTAAAGAATTTTCTTCTGATTATGTTGGAAATGGCGTAAATATTGACTTGTCCAGAATGTTTACAATGGCTTCCCATGCATGAATCTATTGAGAGAAGATAACCAAAAACAATGTTGGACTTACTGATGTGGACTGTGGTAGTCATTTGAGGAGTCAGAATATGTTTTCTCATAAGAGTCAACTTCTGAGGGCAGACCTGATACAATACTGGAAAATTTTGTATGATAGCTAAATCAGAATATTTGCTAAATGTTTTTATTGGCTATGGGAGTTGGTACTAAGGACAATTTGCTGAAGTTGGCATTTCCGCCTTGCTCTTCTTTATGTCCACAGTAGTTCTTTTAGTGAGAGATTTGTTAATGAGTGGAATGCTCACCTGCTGGTATAGTACAGTTGACAGACATTACTAGACTGATTATGTTCAATACATATGTAGTTATGTACAATTTTTCTTTGTAACTAGCTAACTGAATTGCTACATGGTCAGTTGCATGAAGTACCAACTTACAGATTTTTCCACCCCTTTATTTTGCCCAGTTTTCCTAATTTCAATGTACTGTGGCATTTGTGCCTCCTGGTCAGCTCAATGCTCTGGCTTTGCTAGTGAGTTTGGCAGCCTTGAGAATACAAAGGCAAGATACAGGCATGGGTTGAAACTATTTGTGCCTCCTGGTCAGCCCAACACTCTGGTTTGCTTGTGTGTTGGGCAGGCTTGAGAATGCCAAGGTGAGAAACAGGCATGGGCGGAAACTTTGTCCTCCTTGCTGCACATCTGATGTGATAAAGCCTTCTTTCAACTGTACACAAATACTATTCTTGAATTTGATGCCTGCTGATGACGTTCATTCTTCTTGTTTTCAATTCTCCCAAATTGAATTAAACTCTTCATATCCTTTACTTTTATAACAGCAACTTTTTTGATTTATTTTTTTAATTAGGAGTGACTTGTGTAGCTAACCTGCAGTTTTTCAAATGAATGTGTTTTGTGCCTTCCTGAAACATCTATTTTTTTTTTTGGTAAATTTCTTTAGATAGCCAGATATTTTTTTCCTTCAATTAGTTATTGGTTCCATTTTGATATTTATTTTAATGTTTAATGTCTTCTACTTACATCTTATCATAGTTTTACCCCATTTGGTATTCTTCTAAACTGTGTTGCATTTGCTTTTGATGCTGCAAATTGATATTCTTCCATTTGATTGAAACTGGCATGCACACTTTCAGTCACATTGTAGTAGCTGTGATTTATATGGATGTGATTTATGTTGATTTTGCAAATGACCTTTGACAAAGTTGGGCACAGTTTCCAGTAATCATAACTACATAATGCTGATATCCAAGGAAATGTTCATCAATCATCCAAAACATTTCTTTAATGCTGAACACAAAGCGTGGTACTAAATAGAGAAACCTCTGCACCAGTGGCAGTACATAGTAGGATCTTACTTTGAGTGACAATTTATGTCACTCCAATTTTTAAGGAAAGGCTAATGAGAAACTGAACACATTCACCAGTCTTCTGCTTAGTAAACAATACCATAGTTCATGACATTGCAAAGGATAGTAGCTATAGATGTTGCTAATGTTCACACTGATCTATGAGACATCTTAAGGTAGGTTGACATAAGCAAATGCAATTCAGCAAGTTCAAATTTGTAGCACTGAGATGGGGAAAAACACCAACTTAGAAACAGACTTCATTTTAGTCAAGCATGAGCAAAACCAATCATGAAGAAAAGAGTGCCTGAATTAGGTCTAGCTGCAAATGCAAAACTACACTTCATTGTATGAGCAATCTGCAAAGGTTGAGGCTAGTGGCAGAAGACTGTGTTCTTAGTCCATGAGAATCAATCAAGAAATAAACTATGTTGACTTTGTGGAGGCAGCCCATTCAACCAAATGACAGAATATAGCTCAACCCTCTGGATCCCACATATATAAATGGAAAGATCTAAAAAGGCTTGAAGCAGTTCAAAGAAGCATTACCACAAAAATTAGATGTTAGGGGAACAAATTTTGATGACATTAAAAATTATGAGGTTATAGCTACTCAATCAAAAGACATTTTGAAAGATTCATGGTCATAAACATTTTGAAAATTTTACAAGGCAACGTGGTCAATTCAATAAATGAATGTCAAAAATAGTAATGAGAAATCAGGCAAGGAATAGGAGAATGCAATAGCGAGGGGCAATAAGAAGCAGCCAGTGGCATTGAACAGTATTATGAGCCAAGCAGCTCAATTATTTAATAAATTTGTCACTCAAAATAAGCTTGGATAAACATAGTGTTTCCAAAACAAACAATTTGACATTTATAAGTAGATTGGACAAGTATATACCTCAGCTGTATTCCTGATCAACTACTAAGCAGTGGATACCCTCGTTGGTGAGTGTCCCCACTGGTGTGGGTCAGATTGCAGATATACCATGGCATGATCTACAGCTGGTTGCAATGGCTGAGGTGCAGGTACCACTCGGCCATCAAGTCATACCAACATAGACTGAGGAACACCACCTCCGATCTCTGTTTGCGATAGTATGGGTGGTAAAACACGGTTGAGCACATCATGATGCCAAACCCAGTTATTGCACCCGGCAGGCTCAACCATAATACCACCTTGGTACGTGATCTTTGAGAAAGTCAGTGAGACAGTATATACTTCCAGAGGGGTGTAAGTCTAATATAGAGGCCTGCACCTGCTGTGACCTTCCCGACATGTTCATTTTGGTGGGTGCCCATGTATTTTTGTGTGCCGTGCTGCTGAATATGGTTTCTCCACTGCAGGAAGAGCAAGAGTTAGGAACAAAAACAACAGCTAAGAAACTCCACATATCCAAGTGTATATCAGATACCCAGTAATTTAACTATATTCAATATCATAGTAGGAAAACAGATAGCTAATAGAATTAGTGGCATCAGTAAAAATGACACCAATACCAAAAAACACAATACCTAGCTAGCTATATCAATGAATCTCTGGTAAAGATACAAATGGATCATCAATGACACATAACTCAAACAGAGCATTAGTATAGGATGAATAAATAGAGTTGACAGTATATTGCTAGCTCAGTGTACCATAACTGACAAAGGCCGGAGTAATTAAACATTGAGCAATCAATAATCATTCAGCACGTTATTGTTCTATATATAGTTCGTTCTATAGCTAATGTGTCATTATCTACTGTCTCAGAGGTGCTTTAACCAATACCTTTAGCTATCTTTGATATTAATCAAATGTATAAAAAAAGTTTTCCAAAACAAAATTGTCTCAAAATTTATAGCTAACAATCAATCTAATTGTAATACAGCTAAGTCCCAATTTTGGCAGGTTAAAAGTGATTCAAAGGTTTAGTAACAGCATCTGAGTAAGTGGAAAACACATATTCCTAAAATAAGTTCAAAGATCTGAAAGAGAGGCATTCAATTTGTTGAGATATTAAACATGCCTTTCTGATTTATGCATGTGGGTGATAGTCATGTAGCTACTAGCAAAGCCCAATGCTTTCAAAATCTGCTATGAAATATAGCTAGCCATTCCCAACATTAAGGTGCCTCAAACCCTTAAATTGAATAATGAATCAACGAATCACATTGAGAGATGACATATGCACTATTGTAAAGGATTTCATACAAAGAGAAGAAAGGAGAACGTAAGTCTCTTTAATGTTATAAAACTTACAAAGAACTTGTTGTTTTCTTGGGCGTTCCTTTCTTGATCGGAGCCATTTCTGTTGTAGTTATATGTTGACAAATATATATGTATATATATATATATTTAAAAGCTTGCTACTTGATATAGCTACACAAAAATAAATATTATGACATAACAAGGCCTGCACAACAACTAACTAATCAGGCTGAAAATATAAAGTATATAGCTAGCTAAATAGCTCACAAAAATAAATATTATGACATAACAAGGCCTGCACAACAACTAACTAATCAGGCTGAAAATATAAAGTATATAGCTAGCTAAATAGCTAACAAAAAATTCTTCAGTTCCAGAAACCGCCAGCAAGTGACATGCTCTCAGTTACCCCCGTTTCAAACCAAGAGAAAGAAAACAATCCAAAACAAGACAGATTCACAGGGCACGCATCAGCGTCCTCCAAAGGCCAGGTTAAAGTCACACAGAACAACCAACTCAGTCACCACAAAATGTCGAGGTCAGTAGAATGAGTTGGGAATTGCTAGCCATATCACACAATGAGAGTGGCAATGCACAGCCAGCTACCCAACATCAACATCCAACAAGTGAATGGCAGCCCCATTAGGACAGTTCAGGTCATGTTGAACAAAAAGAAGCCCTCTTCTCACAGACAAGCAAATGATACGCTTGCAAACAGAGCTGTTAGTATCACTTCCCACAGCATCAAACCCACCATAAAAATTAAGGATGAAAGAACTGAAGCAGTCAGTCAAATCTCAACCACAGCAACAACATCCAATTAATAGGCCTAAACAAAATCAATAGAGCAATATATACATCTTGTTCCTGAAAAAATGTTAATTTTCCTGCCCAAATTCAAAGTAAAATGGTGCACCTCGTCCTCTCAAACAACTGCAGAAACACCCCCCAACACCCAAAACAGCACCATCAAACCTGGCCAAAGTACCACCAGAAACGGCATTGAAACATCCAAGAACATCACCCTAATCGGCAACACCACCACTGTGCCCACCAGCACCGGCCTGCCAACCAGCACCAGAACAATAACCTGCAATACCACGGCCATCAACAACACCAAGACTACAGCACTACCACCAATCTAAAGGCCAACAGC
>SDVV010006270.1:0-18573 GCA_016164225.1 Gammarus roeselii
ATGGCAGCAAATACATTGATCGTCGGACAACACTGTCTGTCGTACTTCATGGCAGCAAATACATCCATCGTCGGACAACACTGTCTGTCGTACTTCATAGCAGCAAGTACATTGATCGTCGGACAACACTGTCTGTCGTACTTCATGGCAGCAAATATATTGATCGTCAGACAACACTGTCTGTCGTACTTCATGGCAGCAAGTACATTGATCGATTGACAACACAGTCAGTCCTACTTCATGGCAGCAAGTACATTGATCGTCGGACAACACTGTCAGTCGTACTTCATGACAGCAAATATGTTGATCACTGGGCATTATTGTCAGTCGTACTTCATGACAGCAAGTACATTGATCGTCGGACAACACTGTCAGTCGTACTTCATGGCAGCAAATACATTGATCGATGGACAACACTGTCAGTCGTACTTTATGGCAGCAAATACATTGATCGATGAACAACACTATCAGTCGTACATCATGGCAACTGACCCTGTATGAGCTGTTCCATGTTACCTGCGACTTCACACTTAAGTGTGAAGATGCCGCCCTGTTAAACTGCTGTATGTGCACGTCACTCTAGAGTATGGTGGTTTAGCTAGCTTATATATGTCTTCTTTTATGAATAATGTGGCTCATCTTAGAATGCAGATGAACCGTTCTTAGCTTTGATCTGATGTGTGCGCGTCACACCGTAGTATATAAGGTATTTTTCAGATATGTTATCTTTGGTGCACCTTCAAAACTAAAGTAGGCCTTATTGGCCCTGGAATGCTGCATCCTTGTATATCACATGCTGGCTGTAGTATCCAGGGTATCATTATCAATGTTTCATGAAATGACTTTGCTATGTCATATTTAATTTTCAGGCATAAAAATAATCGTGTCATCAACTTGTGTATTCTAATAAACTCTTCCTTTTTTTCTACTTATTTGTGGTATTTTGCTAGAAAAATATTATTTAAGCCTGACTTTTTACGAATGGCCCTGTATTTGATAATTTTCTCGATGTGCCCCGCGTGTTCACTTAACTACCTGTGTTCCAGTAACGTGTCTGCTTTAATGTACGGATTTTTTTGAAAGGATTGTTATCCTTATTGTTTTGTGTAAGCTATCCATTCCCCTCCCTTCTTGCTGTCGACTCTCCTTTTATTTCCATAAATACTTTCTTTGAGTTTAATTTTTTGTTATCACCTAAACCCAGGAAAATTCATGCCTTCCTCGTTGAAGGACTTAACTGGACCAAATCTCTCAGTGAGGAGAGTTTTTAGTTTCTTAGTTGTTAGGCAATCAGATTCGCCTCCCTAATCATGGCTTCCCTTTTCTTATCAATATATGTAACACATGCTTAACGCGGTCTTATCATAA
The DNA here is from genome assembly GCA_016164225.1 of Gammarus roeselii. Lineage (NCBI taxonomy): Eukaryota > Metazoa > Arthropoda > Malacostraca > Amphipoda > Gammaridae > Gammarus > Gammarus roeselii. The sequence continues at coordinate 1,369 of SDVV010006270.1, forward strand.
TCCCACAACTGTAGCATGTTCGCTACACCTGTCAACCACAAGTGGCTCTTGGGCATGTAAGCTGACTAATGTCCACTGCTTCTGTTGATCCATACCCAAACGGTCCTCTGTCAGTCGTAGCCAAACAGTGCTCACTGTCACTGTCAGACCCTAACCGAGCAATGTCCACCGTGAGTCCCTAACCGAGCAATGTCCACCGTGAGTCCCTAACCGAGCAATGTCCACCGTGAGTCCCTAACCGAGCAATGTCCACCGAGAGTCCCTAACCTAGCAATGTCCACCGTGAGTCCCTAACCGAGCAATGTCCACCGTGAGTCCCTAACCGAGCAATGTCCACCGTCAGCCCCTAACCGAGCAATGTCCACCGTCAGTCCCTAACCAGCTATGTCCACCGTGAGTCCCTAACCGAGCAATGTCCCTCGTGAGTCCCTAACCGAGCAATGTCCACCGTCAGCCCCTAACTGAGCCATGTCCACCGTGAGTCCCTAACCGAGCAATGCCCCCTTCAGCCCGGACTCGCCAGCGTCACAAGTCCGGTGATGACCTGCACCGTTTGGCCGCCGCGGATGCTGCGTCACCAGCGATGGGCGTGGCCAGCGGTCGGAGACGGGCCGAGGGCGGAGCCTCATTCGGATTCTTTGATTCCTTTAGGCCTAGGTCCAAGAGTGATGCCAAAGCTATATGTAATTTTTTTTTCGTTTTTTGTTTTTCATCCTGTTTTGTTGTTGGGACTTCTAATCCAGCGGTACACATGATAAACATAATGCTTTGGGTTTTTTCTCTATTCCTTCCTCTCGGCTTGATTTTTGGTCAGTGTTTGCACTAACACTTGCTTTGTTCTCTTATTTGTGTGTATTGCCTACCTCATTAAATAATGTACATTCATTTCGTGGTAGTGTTTGCTTTAATAAGTAGAGCTTTAGTCTGTTGAAGCATGATAGAATTTGTTTTTCTACCAGATTGAATTTGTACATGGCATGTTATGTATACAAGAATACCAGAGAAACACATGATCATAGCAAGCAAGGGTTTGTTTGAACAAAGATTACGAGAAGGGATACATTCCTGAAGTCTAGCCCTTCATGAAGACTGACTAATCTCCGTTCACTGACTACCTCGACCTCTTACTGCATTAAAACGTCGGTGTTTGAACTAACCAGTGATGAGGGCATCTACAACAGATGTCTTCCAAAAAGGCTAGATGAAAGAGATGAGTTTAATTCCTGAAGTATGAACTCTGAAACTGGTTCAAAATCAACATTTAAACTCCCATGCCTAGGATTACATAAACAACGCGCCGTTCTGTACTCTTCGACTCGTTCGTATCAGTGTCCTTTGATACCAGTCGTTAATTCGCATCAGTCTCCTTTGATACCAGTCGTTAACTCTCGCGCGCACTAATACATATCCGCTGTTTCATCTTCTCTTGGTAACTTTCAAGTCTTTTCTTGATGAGTTATTGGAGTCGCCAGAAAATATCGTTGTTTCTGTGCCGTCACGCTTCCAGTGACCAACTTTTATACTATTGGCTGGTGGGCCTCATACGAGACATGCTTCAAACTAATGTTGGGAACTCTACAAGCCTGTAGAAATTCTTTACGTCGGCTAAGTAGACTTAATAGGTCCAGTTAACGCATTTATCCGATAGGACTTGATGCTTCTGTAGTAACAACAACACATGGTAGAGTTTGCAGAGTTTGACACTGAAAAGGTTGCCCTTTCAAATAATGCTTGAGCAGCGGCAGCAACACAAGGCCTTGTTGAATATATATTAGCAGCAAGGTAGCTATAACTAATATGTATTAACATAGCAAAAGCTTTTTGATTTTTAAACGCAACCTAATTGAGACAAGTTTGTTTTATATATATTTTCTGGGTTACTAATCGTCATGAGAAGTTCTCAACGCGGTTTTTATTTCTCTCTGTCACTTGGCTAAAGGATTTTGTGCTGATTTCGAGGAGAGTGGTGCGGAGGCTGTTGGATGCGCAGGTGTGTAGAAGAGAGGGTAGAGGAGTGTCTGACCATCTGCTGGTGGAGGGAAGATTGAGAGTGGAGCTTAGGGGGAAGGAGAACAAAGGAGTGGGAGGAGGGAGGTGGTGAAAGTGAGTGAGCTAAATGAGAAAAGCCGAGCGGAGGAGTTCCAGCGGGCGTTGAGGGAGGAATTTGACAACGTGAGAGAGCAGGACCGGCAAGATGTGGAGGAAGAATGGAAGACGTCCAGAGATGCCTTGTTGAGATGTTCGAGAAATGTGTGTGGTGTGCGACGTGTGGGCGGGTGCAGACGGAAGGGCTGCGAGTGGTGGAACGGCGAGGTCAAACTGGCGGTGGCGCAGAAGAGAAGAGCTTTTGAGGAGTGGTTGCACGCGAAGTCGCTGGTGGCTTATGACAACTATAAGGAGAAGAGGAAGGAGGTACAGCAAGTGGTGAGGAGAACCAAAAAAGACGCTGATGCCAGGTGGGGCAGACGGTTGTGCCAGAATTTTGAGGAGAATAAAAAGATGTTCTGGAGAGAGGTTAAGAGGGTTAGATAGGGAGAGACCGGAAAGAAGGAGGCGGTGAAAGATGTAAACGGCCAGTTGTTGTAGGAAATTGGTGGTGTACGGAAAAGGTGGGCCAAGTATTTTGATGGATTGTTGAATGTTGAGGATGACAGAAAGGCTGACATTGCTGCTGTTGGTGGTGGTGCGCGCATGCCGGTTTTTAGGAGAGAGACTCGCTGCGGACATTACTAAGAAAGAGGTGCAGGAGGCGGTGAGGGTGATGAAAGCAGAGATAGCCAATGGTTTGGATGGCGTTGTGACTGAGTGCCTGAAAAAGTGTGGAATAACGATTGTCGAATGGTTGGTGAGGATACTGAACATTTGTTTTGTGACGGGCGTGGTACCGATTGAGTGACGCTGTCACTCAATAAAAGTGAATTCTGCAGCGCAAGGGTATCAGCTTGTTGTGTGTGGTCGGTAAGCTGTATGGCAGAGGGCTGATCAAAAGGATTAGAGGATGTACGGATTGCGCAATCGGAGAGGAACAATGTGGCTTTAGGAGTGGTAGAGGGTGTGCCGATCAGATTTTTGCTGTGAGACAGGTCTAGAAGAAGTACTTTGCAAAGACAAAGCATGTGTTCTGGGCCTTCATGGATCTGGAAAAGGCATACGACAGGATTGACAGGGAAGCGCATGTGTCAGAGTGGGAAGCGAGGTGAGTGATTGTTCACAGTGGAAGTGAGTCTGAGACAAGGCTGCGTGATGTCTCCTTGGCTGTTCAATCTCTATATGGATGGAGGGGTCAGGGAGGTGAACGCGAGTGTGCTGGGTCGTGGCTTGGAGCTGTTGGAAGCGAATGGGCGGAGTTGTCTGTTTAGCCAGTTGCTGTTTGCGGATGATACGGCTCTGGTGGCGGATTCAGAGGAAAAGCTATGTAGGCTGGTGTCTGAGTTTGGTAGAGTGTGTGGGTGGAGGAAGCTTCGAGTAAACGTGGGTAAAAGTAAAGTAATGAGATGCTCAAGGACTGTCTGTGCTAGCAGTTTTAGTGTCCTCCTAAATGGAGAGTTGTTGGAAGAAGTTCAGTGTTTTAAGTATCTGGGCTCCTATGTGGGGAAGACTGAACTAGTGGAAACTGAGGTGAAGTCGCGAGTGAAGGAGGGGTGTAAAATGTTGGGTGCACTGAAGAGCGTAATGAGCTGCAGGACGTTGGGGATGGAAGCAAAGAGAGGGCTGTACGAGGGTGTCGTTGTCCCAAGTGGGCTATGTGGAGCTGAGATTTGGGGGTGAGAGCCGAGGAAAGAAGAAGGTTGAATATTTTTGAGATGAATTGTTTGATGAGCATGGCTGGAGTGTCGCTGAGAGACCGGTTCACCAACGACGGGGTTCGAATCAGAACGGGGATGGTGAAGAAGATAGAGGACAGAGTATATTCGCGTGTTCTGGGAGGTTTCGGGCATGTGGTAAGGATAGATGAGGGGAGATTTGTGAAAAGGGTGTGGAAGGCAGAGGCGAGTGGAGGTAGGCCTAGAGGGAAACCAAAGTTTGGGTCGATGGATGGTGTAAAGCAGGCGTCAGAAAGGAGAGACCTGAGTTTAGAGGTAGCGGAAGAGCGTGCACTGGATAGGCGTAAGTGGAGAATGATTGTGAACGGATGTGTTTTGACGCTGCCCTGATGAGCGTTCCCGCTCTAGGCACATCGCCGAGTGACGGGATGGTCGTGGGCTTGGGGGGCCCGGTAATAATGCAGCGGCAGGGGTAAACCAGTCACACTGTCAGGCCCTGCTACCGATACTGACCTCGAACCGCACTCATGACACGGAGGGTGTGTTGTGGGGTTTTCGGCTGGACTTTTTAGCGCAAAAGGGCTAAAGTGTGCAAGTGTGAGTGTATGGGAGTGTGAGGTGCGCCTTGCCGTCGGCCACCCCCCTTGCTGGGGGTATTTCGGCCTAGTGTCTGTATCCGTCACTTGATTGCCGTAAGTGTACTATCATGACCCTTGTAAGTCGATAATTGTAATTATGTTCAAATCTCGATTTCAATCTAGATATAAAAAATTCTAACCTAGTTGCTATTCTAACTCAGCTTACCTAAGAGCTTGATAGATAAATTGAACGTTGACAAATTATTTAGCTAATCACGTAGGGGAAATGTGAACCTTACTGCCATAAATCGTTTGATATCATTGGCATATGACTAACACTTCGGTGAAACATGAACCTTGTTGTCATAAGGCTCGTTTGATATCATTGGCATATGACTAACACTTTGGTGAAACATGAACCTTGCTGTCATAAGGCTCGTTTGATATCATTGACATGTGACAAACTTGGTTGAAACATGAACCTTACTGTCACAAGGCTCTTTCATATCATTGACATGTGACTAACACTTCGGTGAACAATGAACCTTACTGTCATAAGGCTCTTTCATATCATTGACATATGACTAACACTTCGGTGAACAATGAACCTTACTGTCATAAGGCTCTTTCATATCATTGACATATGACTAACACTTCGGTGAACAATGAACCTTACTGTCATAGGCTCTTTAATATCATTGACAAATGACTAAACCATTCTTATTTGGTCAGTTTCATGACTGCTGATGGAAACCTGAATATATTAAAACTTGACTTTATTTACTGCTGCCTAAATTAATTAGCTATGCTTTCCTGTAGTTGGCCTCATCGGGTGTTAGTGATTATTGTCGATGGTCAAGATTATCATTTCCTCGCACCATTTACCGCGTACCTCTCCCTAACAACCATTGCTTATTCATTTAAAAATGCTCCCTCTGTTCCTGCCGCATCACGCTTACACACCAACAATCTGTGATCTTCTTCTGTATATATACTCCGTGCCAGTTAAAAATGCTCCATCTGTTCCTGCCGCGTCACGGATACACACCAGCAATCTTGGTTATTTTTCCGTGTACTCCGTGCCAGTGAGGCTCTTCCTTCACTTGTATTGCATTTCAGTGTACACATTTTACACGAGTTCAGTATATACGTCTCGTGCACTTACGTTCAATTATGATCTCGGACGCGTTTCATATCATAACCATAGATATTCAATATATATACCTGTGATTGCACAAATTCAGGTCTGATCATTCTTTCTACTAGAAATGAAAGTCTGCTCCTTAGATTGTCAGTGCCCTGATAGCCGCTCTCCTCTTATAGTACTGTTCATCTCTGCGCTTCTTTGAAGAATGTGTATCTTTACCTGCCATGTCCCTCCTGATCACTAAAGCATATCCTTCTGAGCAGCTTCGTTAAAGAAGAATGTTCTTTTGCACTCTAATTCAACCGCGGGCAATTCATTTACCTTTGAAGTGACACCCTTTAAAACCTCGTTCCTTCTGCCCCAATGCGTTGCTTTTCAATCGTCAATGTGTTGCATTCCCGGTGTTTAAGACAGAACCTTTCCACCCCTGACACTTCTCTCCTATGTCAATAGCGCCTTCCGTCTCCCATCTCCTTCACTTCTTCTCAGCCCTGGCAAGCCTTTTCCTCATTCCCTCTCTCTCATACCCCAGCCTAACTGCCCATTCAGCCCTGGCAAGTCTACTCATTCCCTCTCTCTTTTACCCCAGCCTATCTGCCCTATCAGCCTCGGTAAGTCTTCGTAGTCAAATCTAATAGAGGCTAAATTTCTCCACCATTCGTTCCTCTCCCACCTCTTCCACAGCCTAACCACCGCTTTCCCCTCAGTACAAGCCCGCCAGCGCCGGCGGTCCGGTGACGACCCTCTAAACACGTCCACGCTGCCCGCGTCTGCCAGAGAGACGCCCCTCACCGGCAAAGAGAAAAAGAAGGAAGCGTCACCTGGCTTCCTCGAGAGCTTCAGGCCGCGCTCCAAGTCGGACGCCGCACGTCTTGCCAACAAGAAGCCAAACATCATGACCTCCGTCAGGAACGCTGTTCAGGTACGCCCTTGTGTTGGCATTCTAATCTAGAAGCTGTTCGATTTATTCTTGATGATGAGCATCATGGCTGACCTTCTTCAGGTTTGCCCTGGTGTGAGGGATCATGATTCACGACATTCGATCATCCAAATTCTTCGTTATTATAAGCTAAATAACAGACGTAGGTAGGTACAGGCTACTTTTACATTCTTACCTTACGGTCTAGGAAACTTTTTACAACCCTTATTTGTTGCTTTTTATTCATAGTCTCGAATTCCTGCCCCTCTTTTTTCAAATTTATTGTTTGGTTTGTATACACGCATCTCATCGTACACCCTGAACCTTTTTATAGGCTGTTATCCGGTGAGAGTAGTCCGACTACGACCAACCTACGCATGCCCTAGGCCGCCTAACTACTAGTGAGCATGAACTTCGTACAGATCATGTCTTCTCCCAAGCAGAAGTTTTTTGTCAAATTCCTTGCATATGAGAATTTTCTTGAAACAAAGTTGCAATTGGCTTCGGTGTATTGTTAGCGCGTCTCTCTCGATTACCTTCAGTGGCATTAAATACATCTGTCCGACCGTTTATAAGAACAAGGGCATGCTGCCGAGCTGTAGAGGTTAGCTTTCTAGTTGTGCGCCACGTTTACCCCCATCATATTACTTCGTAGTGCGGTTTTGGTAGATTCTGATTATAAATTTGTATTTTCTTCCGCATTCCTTCCTAACGGAAGCCCGTCTAAAAATGAAGCAACCAATCTGTCGTGCTCTAGTCAGTAATAGACACCTACCTGCGCTCTAGACTGAACAACTTACTGCTTCAGGATGAATCCTAACTATTGTTATTGGTGCTTCACGAGTCTTCAGGTTAAACTGTTACTGTAATAAGACTGGGTTCCTGGCCCCATAATCGGCAGGCACTTCAATTTCAGAGTTTTGAGGTTGAGCCGTCCGTAAGACTAGGTCCCGGGCGCCATAACCGTCAAGCACTTCCCATTGGTAGCCAGCAAACTCAACACAATTGACGTTCTTCATTGTTGCTATTCTAACTGGCTACTTATTAAGTGGTATGTAGTATATCCATGTGTGAAGGATACGTATTGAAAAAAGATGCCTGACTTGCACTCATATGATCGTAATCCGTATTAAACTTTTAGTAATGTTTAGTTATATGTTTGTGTCATGCACTTGAACTTATCTAAGCCAGCTGTTGTTAACAACGACACTTTGATGCATCTTGATGTGTCGCTTATGCATCAAATATTTATAGACTGAGAGCAATGTGTAGAAACTTGTATTGACTAGTCCCAGCTAGTACGTGTGCCCCTGAGCCCCATGAACTGCTTCGTCTGTATCCTGCTGTGAGTTCATGTTGTATCGCCAGCGCATGCGGTAATCCTAGTCTAGAAACTGCTTCTTCATGGCAACCCAACATCCCAACTAATTTCAGTTAAAATTACTTTCAGCATCGGGTTCAATGAGATAATATTGAATAATACAATGGATGACGGTGGCCCTAGTATTGTTCTTGGACTGTATTCTCATTGGGTAAAACTGAATAAGTCTTTTTTCGGGTGCTCTGTTGAAAACACCTTGCACCTCTGAACATATTTACACATCCTGCTATGGTTATGGCAGCGCTAGAACAAAGATGTTGCAGACCCTTACTTGACGAGGAATGTTCAGAGCTTCGACGACTGCTAGACGTTTGTGTCTCTGGTGAAATACTTCACTTGGGACTAAGTGTTTTCCTTATATACGTTCTACTGGCAGCTGTAGAGAAGCATCCCGTCTTTCTTGCATATGTTACCCAGGTACTGCCCTTGTGGCTGTTATATGGAATCATTTCCGTGTATGACAGGCGTAGGGCTGCAGCTGCACTGAAGAACAGTGTTCAGTCTCGGTTGCAGTTAGATGGCAGCGCTTCCCTACCGGTTGCTGCTATAGAGCTGGGTATTGGATTCCTCGTACTTGCTGCTGCAGTAACTGTGTCTCATACATCAGGGAATTACCACCGTACATCAGTGCCACCAACCTAACCCTGCAGGATCGTGTCCCTCACTAACTCAACTGGTTGTCTCCCCCCCTCACCCCTTCCCCCGTTGGCTCACCGTCTGGACTACATGCATGACCCTCTCGTGGTCCCGTCACTCGGACCTGTCGCCGTCCCGTCTCGTACCGGGCTCGTCGTCCTGTCTCGTACCGTGCTGTTCTCGACGATGGTAATGTAACGAAATATACTTTCGCCCCTCTCCGTCTCGATGGGCTGCTCCCCAAACCACCCCTTCTTTGCGTGGGGGCCTCACCACTTGGTCTCTTGTTCTGATTTCACCGGCCACCTCATCTCGTGTGTCGTGGCTGGAATGATGTAATGTTGTCGTGACTGGAATGTTGTAATATTTTGCCAGCGGCATCATTGACTTTATTACTATGCTGGTTTTGTTATTCCTATTCAATTCTTGTATTAATGTCTCCCTCCGTTGCTTGTTGGCGTATCGTAGTATTTCTTTTCGGCGATCTTAATTTTCTTCTTGCATTTGATTTACGTATTTTGTTTCTATCTTTGTTTGTCGCACCGCTTAGCGGCCGTCTCTTTTACCGTCATTTGAGCATGCGTTTTGGTACTTGCTTACAGATTCATTTCCATTTATGTATCTTTTTTTTCGATGTTGCATGATATCTTTTGACATTACTTGCTCTTAATTTTATTTTCTTTTCATAAATTTATAATCAAGTTTTCTAAATAAATTTTGTACAACAATTTTTTTTTTTTTACAATGTCACTGTGATCCTTCGTCGCTCTTCACAATATATATATTATATAATGACGCTCACAACTCGGCATTATCTCACACCTGTTCAACCTCTCGTGAGCCACCGTCGTGATGACATGTCGTCTGCTCCTTCTGGATCTGTTCTCCGTCGCCGCTTCAATACCAGATACTTGTTTTCATTAAAAAAATTATTTTGTCTCTGCTTATCGCTCTTATTCTGGCGTCACGGGCCATTTCTCACTTGTCCCGAAGTGATCTTTCTCTAACTCCTGCTTCTCTCGTCGCCTTGGTGCTAAACTATACTCCCGGTCTCCACTATCGTCCTCCATTACGCCAATTATTTTGTGTTCTTTTGAAACATCTGCTCTATGTGTACTCTCTTCTACCACCTTTTCTTTTTACGCTCACTTCTACCACTTTCGTCCTCTGTGCTATGATCTACCACACACTCTCTCTGCGCTCTCCTCATCCACTTGCTCTATCTGTGCCATTTTCCACCTTTTGCTCCCTCTGTGTACTCCCCTACCGCCGTCCTTCATTGTGTAATGTGCTCACCTGGGCTACCTGTCCCATCTGTCTTCTCATCAACCACTTGCTCTCTCTGTCTTCTTCTCAACCATTTCGTTCCACCTGCAGCAGTGGAACGAAGACAAAGAACGGCGGCGGCGTGAGCGCGACTTTTTGCGGCAGGAGCGGCAACTACAGCTGGGCCGCTTCTCTCAGTCGTGTCAGGTGCTGATCTGACACTGCTCCGTCTTGTGTGCTGATCTGACATTGTTCTGTCTCGCGTACTGCTCCGTCTCGCGAGCTTCTCTGACTCAGCTCCGTCTAGTTGCTACTCTGACACCAACGCTCATTTCCTTGATCGTATGTTCGCACCGATGATTCTTTGCTCTTTACCTGATCCTATAAACTATTTACCGTCCATGTAGAGTATTCATGGCAGTGTATTGGAGAGGCGTGCGTCGTATTTCTGGCTGTTTCTGTGAAAATGAGCATGTTCCGTGTACTACAACCTCATAAGAGACCCCATACCAAAATATATTTGTATTGCCCTACGGGAGAGCTTCCAATAGCAGTGCCTGTGGATACAGATACAGATACTAGGCCGCATCCCCCAGAAAGGGGGTGGCCGACGGCAAGGCTCACCTCACACCCTCATACGCTCACACTCCCACAACTTAGCCCTTTCGTGCTAAAGGGTCCGACCGGCAACCCCGCAACACACACTCTGGGTCACGAGTGCAGTCCGAGGATATGTTGTCTGCAGCAGGGCCCCCCACTCCCACGACCATCCCAACAACGGGATGCCAAGGGCGGGAAAGCACATAAGAGCAGCTTCAAAATCAACCATTCACAACCATTCTCCATTCACGCCTGTTCATTGCGCTACTTCAAAATTCAGGTCTCTCCTTCCTAACGCCTGCTTCACACCATCTATCCGCCCAAACTTCGGTCTACCTCTAGGCCTGCGACCACTCGCCTCAGCATTCATCACCTTTTTCACAAATCTCCCTTCATCCATCCTCTCCATGTACCCGAACCATCTCAGAACACGCGAATCCACTCGGTCCTCCAACTTCTTCACCATCCCTGTTCTGATTCGAACCACGTCGTTGGTGATCCGGTCTCTCAGCGTTACTCCAGCCATACTCTTCAAACAATTCATCTCGAAAACATTCAACCTTCTTCTCTCCTCTGCTCTCACCCCCTAAGTCTCAGCTCCGAAGAGCACAGTTGGGACAACAACACCCTTATACAGCCCTCTCTTTGCTTCCATCCCCAACGTCCTACAGCTCATTACACTCTTCAGTGCACCATACACATTACACCCCTCCTTCACTCGCGCCTTCACTTCAGTTTCCACTAGTTCAGTTATCTCCTTATGGGAGCCCAGATACTTAAAACACTGAACTTCCTCCAAGATTTCTCCATTTAGGGGGACACTAATTTTTTCTCCTCGAGCATCTCATTACTTTACTCTTACCCACGTTCACTCGAAGCTTCCTCCTCTCACACACTCTACCAAACTCAGACACTAGCCTACAGAGCTTCTCCTCTGAATCCGCAACCAGTGCCGTATCATCCGCAAATAGTAACTAGCTCAACTGCCAACTCCGCTCATTCGCTTCCAACAGTTCCAAGCCACGACCCAGCACACTCGCGTTCACCTCCCTGACCACTCCATCCATATAGAGGTTGAACAGCCAGGGAGACATCACGCAGCCTCGTCTCAGTCCCACTTTTACTGTGAACCAATCACTCACCTCGCTTCCCACTCTGACACATGGTCGGCTGCCAACATAGAAACTCTGCACCGCTTTCAACAGATGGCAGCCCACTCCAAACAAACGCAACACCCTCCACAGCGCTTCCCTGGCAATCCTGTTGTATGCCTTCTCCAGATCCATGAAGGCCCAGAATAGATCCTTTCCTTTGGCAAGAGACTTCTCACGGACCTGTCTCACTGCAAAAATCTGATCGGCACACACCCTACCACTCCTAAAGCCACACTGTTCCTCTCCAATTACGCAGTCCGTACAGTATCTAATCTTTTTGATCGGCATTCTCAAGTACAACTTACGAACCACACATAACAGACTGATACCTCTCGAATTGCAGCATTCATTTTTATCTCCTTTGCCCGTATATAGCGGAACAACGCTAGAACTGCGCCACTCAATCGGTACTACGCCTGCCTCAAAACACAAGTTCAGTAACCTCATCAACATATTCGACAATCAATACTCCACCCTTCTTCAGGCACTCGGTCGCCACGTCATCCAAACCAGGGGCTTTTCCTGCTTTCATCACCTTCACCACCTCCTCCACCTCTTCACTGGCTATGTCCGCCACAAGTCTTTTTCCCAAAACCGGCATCCAAGCACCACCAGCCACAGCAACAATGTCAGCCTCTCTGTCATCCTCGACATTCAACAACTCATCAAAACACTCGGCCCACCTCTTCCGTACATCTTCACTTTCCAACAACAAATGGCCGTTTTCATCTTTCACCACTTCCTCCGTTCCAGTCTCTTCCTTTCTCACCATCTTCATCTCTTTCCAGTACATATTTTTGTTCTCCTCAAAATTCTGGCATAACCGTCTGCCCCACCTGGCATCAGCGTCCCTTTTGTCTCTCCTCACCACCTGCTTCACCTCGTTTCTCCTCTCTTTGTAGCTTTCATAAGCCACCACCGATCTCCGGTGCCTGTGGAGATGTCGCCTAATTCGACCTATATCTATTCTGAGTCTACCCATTTTTAATTTAATTTTTTCGAATCTTTTTTTTTACGTGTCAAAGTGGCCATTTGATAAAGGAAAGCTCGAATGAATGATCCTCTTTTCCCCGTATGTTTTCCCTTTGCAATTTTTCGGAGGTGAATTTCTGAATCTTCAATGGAAATCAGCTGCAGCTCTCTCACACGTCTCCCCTGTCATTGTTACGTGCCTACGGTCTTCGGATAGCATTGCTCCTGTGACCTTGGTTATAAGGATTTGACAGTTCAAGGCTATCTCTACCGTTGCCCCAATGCACGTAATCCCCCTAGTCCTCTGTTAGGTTCACGGTCCAACCGGAGGAAAACTCCGCCCGCCTCCACCCTTCATTATCTCCTTTTCTCCCCGTACTGAATTTACTCGGCTTTTGCTTACTTCATTTGCATCTTGGGATTAGTTCACATTTTCTTCAACTTGCCTAAAACTCCCTTCTAATAACCCTTTCAATAATTGTGACGTACACACACACACACGTATCTGTCCTACCTTTTTTCCTTTTCGGTGGCTAACAACAGCCAAGTTGCGCTATTTCTTTTATGCAACGTTTCTCTAAGATTCCTCCTCTTTTTTTCTTCCCATTTTTGCTGCTTCCATGCGCGAGATTACCTACACTGAGGGTAGATCTCATGCTGTGGATTCCTGTTACCTGTCTCTTCCTCAGCGTCTCCCTCAGCAGGTGTTGGGGCGCATTGCCTCCGGCTCCTTACGAACGACGGCGAATCCTTGGGGCTGATAAGCTGGTTAGGTAGAAATTTTATCCTCCTTTCTGCCACTCGGGGAGTGCTGGAACCATATGACCTCAGCCAATTCCTTGCCTCGGACCCTTAGGAGCTCTTGTACCTCCTGTGGCACCCGTGCACGCTTTTGACATTCGCCGCGTAAAGGACATTTACTTTACAAAGTAGTAAATGCTATCACTCGAATCCGATAAAAACTTGTCGACTGGTGTTGAAAAACGAGAGGTACAAGCGTAGACACTTGGTATAAGAAACCGAAATGACCACTTTCCTCGAGTACCAAAAAACTTTGAACTACCTCGTTTTTCAGATACTGAGGTGTCGAGTTTTAACTCAGAACATGTCTCTAGCAGCCCTTCTTGCATTACCGCCGACGGCACCGTCTGTCAGATGCATATCAAAAGAGCCATGCCGTGCATCAGATCACGGGGTGATCTGATGCATCATCTCCAAAAAAGACGATCTGTCAGATTTATAGGTTGAATTTCATTTATAATTTAGATAGTGAGTCAAAACTTGACACCTAAATATTTGAAAAACAAGGTTGACCAACTGTCCACGTTTGTACCTCTCGTTGTTTAGCACGCTGTATAACTTGATGCAGCACTAGTCGCTTGTATGTCGTCTGACGCCACAAGGACGCTGACTCCAGTGCTAGAAAGCCTCGTCACGTTAATCTAATACCCGTAAATCTTTTTGAGGCGGATTTAAAGATTCTTTTGTCACCAAACTTCAACTACACCTGAAACAATTGCCGCCAACGACCTCGAAAGTGTTGGGTTTGGCCTCTATTATTTCTCGTATTGTACTTCGCGATGTACCTTAACATGTTCTAGTTGACATTCACAGCCTAAAGGACATTGACTTGACGCCATAGTGAACCTAGTCACTCTAATCTAATCTCTAATTTGTCTCCACCTTTGTGCAGTACTAGTTGCTGGTTTGACGTTCGTTGCAAGGAGAGCGATGACTCCAGCGCGCTAGACACTCTCGTCACTTTTATCTAATTTTGAACATTCTAGTCGGCAGTTTTTTTGCTATTGTTCTGATCTACTGCACCTTTATCCAGCTGCTGTTCATAGATGTTTGAATTGATACGCTTGTAGCTAAAACTGTTTGTAGTTATTTCTAACAAAAACATCCATTGCTATGTGTAGTTCTTATAAGTACCTCATGCTGCTAGTTGTCGTGTACAGCTGCAGTCAGCTTGTGTAGCTCACTTCAGTAATTGGTCTCTCGGTTGCATTTGCACAAGAACTTGCATGATCCGTGGTCCTTTCTCTCAACAGTATCATGTACGTATCTACAATTGGCCTCTTGTGTCCCACTCGTATACCCTGTTTCTAACGCGTCGATCTTCAGTATATACATTACACGCACACACACACACACACCGCCGTTTAGTTCTACTTCTTGCGCTCCTGACTACGGAATAGAGGTAGTGAGTGTCAGAACAAGGCAAGATACTGTATGGTAATTACATTGACATTATTTTGTCTAACTAATGTGAGAAAGTCGGTCAAAGTAATGGAGAAGTATTCAGTTACTGTAAGGAACAGCACTCGTCGCTCACTACCTAGGCACTGTGTAGATGTAGCTACGCACGGTCTAATCCAAGCGGCTTGCAGAATTATTCTATTAGCACGGCTTTTTCATCAAAGAATCACTTCATCAGCCACCTCTCATGACAACCAATTCTAATCATTCACTTGGTTGTTTTCGTTGGAAATGAGTCAAGTGTTCGTTTAATCGCGTGTAGGCCAATTGAGGTAGAAGTTGGTCAGATGGGCGATTGTAAAAATTAAAAGTTACTGCTGAAGCCAGTGTTAAGGAATGGGAAATTTTGAATTGAGGAAATATTTCTCCAACGACAACTTATGGATACTTTTTGTAGCCGAAAATGTGTAGGTCGTTGGATTTAAGTTTCTAATATTACTGTTCATATCTGGTAGAAAATAAAAATATGATTGAGTATGCAATGTGGTTCACAGAGCTGTTGCTTTGCTGCTTAATTCCGGTACGAGTAGTTACTAACGTGCTTCTAGTACTGAATCTCCTGTTTTAGTCTTGCAATTGAAAAAACAAATGATCACTGGATTACGATGCGTTGTCGATACTGTTCTCTCCTTATGAGATCTTCAACATTCGTGTTCACGTTTGAATGTTTCCACGTCATCTGCTGTCGTGCAGCCTCATTCCTTCACCATCATTGCCCAAGGAATGTCATTCCTTATCAATCCTCTCGGAAAACTTTTCTACTACCATACGTGCTCAGAGAATGTCCCTCCACATCAAAGCGCCTGAAGCTCCTCTGCCACAGGCACAGTGTTGATTTGATTTGAGCCGGTGGAAATGCGGCTCAAATCAAATCTGAACACCAATGCGCCGGTGGAAATGCGGCTCAAATTAAATCTGAACATCAATGCGCCGGTGGAAATGCGGCTCAAATCAAATCTGAACATCAATGCGCCGGTGGAAATGAGTCTCAAATCAAATCTGAACATCAATGCGCCGCTGGAAATGAATCTCGAATCAAATCTGAACATCAATGCGCCGCTGGAAATAAGTCATATCAAATCTGAACATCAATGCGTCGGTGGAAATGAGTCTCAAAGGAAATCTGAACATCTATGCGCTGGTAGAAATGAGTCTCAAATCAAATCAGAACACCAATGCGCCTGAGGCTTTTCTACCACCATCCGTAACCAATGAATTTCTCTCATAGTCAATGCTCATGAAGCGTCTCTACCACCATCAACGGCCAAAGAATGTCTCCTAACCAATGCTCTTCTATTATCATTGGTCACTCTCTGCCACCATCTCTGCCCATCTCAACCAGTGTTCATAAAGTTAGTCAACGCCATCAGCGCTTCTGCTCGTCGACCACGTCATCAACCTCCTAACAATTCTCCATCCTCACCTGTGTTTACGTTCGTTACCTAAAGGCAATAAACTACACCAAGATTCTTGCGAAAGTATCCACCTTGAGTACATCGATCGTTCTTGGTCCATACCCCAGATGGCAGCGCCAACTCCTCTATTAAATTGAAACCAATCTTACTATAAGCACCTATCCTATTTGCGATTCATTTATTAGTTTAGAGCCCTAGGTTCATCTCTCAGGGCGGACGCTTCAAATTGGATGACTATAACACACCCTTCCCCTCCCAACCCGTCCTGCACATCTTTAACATTGACTCTGCTACGCTATTTATTCTTCTCCTTACTCTAATCTAATCATCATCACTGCTCGTAGAGCATTTCTCGATCCTGTATCTGTTGCAGCACACACTGGTGTCACCTGGGGGTGGGCGAGGGGGTGGGGGGCGGCGCAGCGGCGAGAATACTCCTCCCCTCGATGGGCGCATGGGAGGCGCGCCACCCCACGGAGGAGGGGGCGGGGACGAGTACCACCACTACACCTGGCACGCGGGTGGCGAGAGAAGCAAGTGAGTGAGGCGGTAACCAATGTTTGTATGCCTTCGTTTTCAATTATGAGAACTGGTAGTTCCATCCCTACGAGGAGGAATAAGAATGATTTTTGTTCTTAGATAAGGTATAGTTACACCGTTTTAAGCAGTCCAGTATACCAAGAGCCGAATCAAATTCAGAGACTAGAGACAACATCAATGATGGCTGAGTTAACGTAGTTCCATTCTTATGAATGGAAAGTACATGTCAGTCACTCGGATCTGACGTTGGTGTTTTTTTTTGTTGGTTTGAAATAAATGTCAGCCTAGTAAGCACGGAGCGCGGTTACAAAGGCAGGAATTGAACCTGTGGGATTATTGCCAGTACCTGATACAGCTCTTGGAGGAAGTTCAGTGTTTTAAGTATCTGGGCTCCCATGTGGAGAAAACTGAACTAGTGGAAACTGAAGTGAAGGCGCGAGTGAAGGAGGGATGTAAAGTGTTGGGTGCACTGAAGAGTGTAATGAGCTGTAGGACGTTGGGGATGGAAGCAAAGACAGGGCTGTATGAGGGTGTTGTTGTCCCAACTGTACTCTACGGAGCTGAGGCTTGG
>SDVV010006271.1:0-18571 GCA_016164225.1 Gammarus roeselii
TTTTGTTCAAGTCTGGTTGGATCTGCTGACACTAGTTCAGTTTGCACTTTTCCTCCGATCTTAGTATCGTCTGCAAACTTGCTAATGTTTGAGAGAACGTTGCTATCGAGATCGTTAATGAATATTATAAAGAGAACTGGCCCTAACACGGGTCCTTGGGGCACGCCGCTTGTAACGTTACCCCAGGGGGAGGAAGATCCGTTTAGTACAACTCGCTGCCGTCTGTCCGTAAGCCAGCACTTTATCCAGCTGTTAAGCTCGCCTCGAATACCGATGCTGTGCAACTTACTAATTAGGCGCTTGTGGGGGACTTTATCAAAGGCCTTTTGAAAGTCAAGGTAAATGATATCGATTGGAGATTTTGTGTCGTGGATTTCGATTATATTTCTGAAAACGAGTAGCAGATTTGTAAGACAGGAACGGTTGTGTCTAAAGCCATGCTGGGAGTCGCCAATCGTGTGGATCATGGAAAGCTCTCGCCACCAACCCTGTTTACTCTGGATTGTACCACCGTCCGCATTGATAGTCGAATTCGATTTTACATTCAACCCGGTAAGCGCTTCAATCCATTCATAATTTTATAATCGGTTTTCTTTTGTTAACGGCCTACACCAGTCAAGTACAGGCTGTCACAATTTGCGAATCCACACTTTGAGATCAGATACCGACACATCTCGTATTATTTACCAGTTTTTCATAATTATCACAATAAAAATCACAAATGAAAATGATCGCAAAATTCGTGAACAAAATAAACTAATGGGCTCCAGTATATAACAAAAATCGGTGGATGTTTACCTGCGTATCATATAGACTGAAATTCGGTATTAATTTCCAAAACTCGATATCTGATAAAGAAAGCCGACAAGTGTTATCAAGCAAGGCATTCTTCATACTTCGAGGCGAGTCGGGGAGGTGGAAGGAAATTTAAGCACTTATTCGGATGGAGGGATGAACAACATACTGATGTGCACTGTACCAGCTTCGATGAACAATAAACTACTTGGTGCGGTGAATTATATCAACCAGCAGGAGTTTTTGGAAGCGAAATAGGAAGAATAAACATGCTGAACCATGACCACTTTTCTTATTATACAAATACACGGTTATTTTGCTCAGGATGTAGGGCTGATCGGTTAACTATCGTGCTACGAATATCGGTTCAAGTAACTGCCTCAAGATGTTGCACCGAACATAAATTTCCGTCTGAGCCACAGAGCGCAATGGTCCCACGACACAATACGTCCAAGGCATGCGTGAAGAAGTAAGTGTCTGACTCGGGTTTCAAAAGAAGGTTATTCTTCCACTCTGGCCCCACGACACAATGCGACCAAGGCGTGCATGAAGAAGTGCGTGTCAGACTCGAGTTTCAGAACTAGTACATTCTTCGGGACGAGTTAAGGAAGCATGCATATTTCAGTGACCCGAGCCACCTGGACCAATAAACTTTGAGGAGCGGGAAAGTAGAAGTGGCAGCAAATGGGCTGAGTGTTGCGTAACGCTTGTGTTTTTCGCGCATGGAGAGAACAAGTCGTGTCACGCGGGATAGACAGCGTCGGGCAACAGGTTCATTATAATGGTTGAATTACTCCGTCGTGGAATAATTTTTTGTTGACATACGTCTTGTTTTCTGTAGGCTCACATTAGTAGATCTGTTTCTAAATTATCATCTCACAATCTAGTGATATGGCACCGAGGAGTATTTCAACTATCAAAACTATCATATATCTCCACAAAAGAATGATTTACCCTTCATTAAGACCATTAATTGTTTTACAATTTTGTTTCATCCACAGCAACAGCAGGCCTTCAAATGAACGCATCAATTGTAAAGTGTTTACCCGAACGATAGATCATTGAATCGTCATTTGAATTTCCATAAATGATAAAATCCTTCAGTTAGCCAACAAAAGTACTCTTTGAAAACCTTGGACGTAGGAAGTCTGGTAAGCAATGTACAGTACATTACAAATCCCTCCAAACAGCTCTATTGTACGTAGTTATTTTAATAACACATACCAGGTTCACACATACAAGCTTTGTACGCATATGCAGGGTTGATGTCGGCATTTTCCGGCACAATGTAGACGTATACAGTGTTGATGCCGGCATATGCCGGCATATTGCAGGCGTATACAGGGTTGATGCTGGCATATGATGGCATAATGTAGGCGTATACAGGATTGATGCCGTCATATGCAGGCACAATGTAGGCGTATACAGTGTTGATGCCGGCGTAATGTAGCCGTATACAAGGTTGATGCTGGCATATGCCGGTATAATGTAGACGTATACAGGGTAAATGCCGGCACACATGCCGGCATAATGTAGGTGTATACAGGGCACAAGTGCCGGCCCAATATAGGCGTATACAGTGGCCGATGCCGTCACAATGTAAACACATACACACATTTGTATGCATGTGTAGCATTTTACCTCTAATCTGTGTTTTTCCATTAGAACAAAGTCCCTTGCTTTTGTTATAAGATATTTAATATTGATCAGCTTCACGGCATGTTAGGTTAAAAGATTTTCACTCATCCTAACCTAACCTAATCTAATTTCACCAAGAAATACGTGTCATCGTTCAAGATTTCCAGCTTAAGTATGATTCTCATTCATCGATTTATGATATATTCATATCCATCCTCTCCACCTGGTTTTACATTTTGATCTATCCTGTGCAGTTTTAAACCACACTTCCAATTTTGATCTTGCAAATTTCATCCATTTTCATTTGTAAATTTCATTTTTTGTTTGATTGATATAGTTGTTTTCATTTGACTCTTTTTTCATAAACAATTCTACATCACTTTTACATGTAATTCACACCCATCAAAATCTGACCTAACCTAACCTTATGTACGGTATTTAGTCATTGATATATACTAATGATGCCCTTCACACTACTCTAAATATCACTTTAACATATATGTTATCTATTTCGTTATAACTCTCGACCCATTTTAGTTGGCAGAGAGGCCCCATTTTCATACCTAGATGGATTGAATGTAACATGTATGTCATATTCCAGTTTCATACAAACGGACACAAAGTCATACAAACGGACACTATGTTTCCTTATTTTACTTCAATATCTTCTGTAACTACATCCTTTGACGACTTGCACGTCTGATTTGTCTTTTCTTTCCCATAATTTTCATATTCTTGACGATGACTTCGTTTCAGATGACTCCACACATTACTGTTGAATTTATGTGTTTTTTTTTTTTTGGGCAAAGATTACAGAGCCCCATCACCCCAATGCTTTCAAACACACGGTGACTTAAGCTATAACCCATTCTTCCACAACATAATCACAACGTTGACTGAGCAAGATCTGATCGGACTCTGATTTACATCCACACAATCTTTAACACATGCTGGTTAGCGTATCCGACTGCAGTGCCAGCCTCTGGTGTTGCATGTCGTGAGTTCGACCCTTGGCAATGACACGGCGGTCTTATGACGGGGAGATTAGGCGCCTCCCCCCTCTGTGTCAGTCTAACTTAGCTACCCTCCCAATTAGGGGAAAACGTCTGCACGTATGTCAATACATCTTTAACACATCTAGATCATTTTCCCCGAGATAGGTTTATGGCATCGTTTCAAGCCTTGAAACATATTCTTCTACCAATAAAGACAATTGATGTTACCTCCGACTGACTGAGTTGATGTATTTTTATTGCTTAACATTTAAATTGTATGCTTTTAGAATCATTTGATTATGGATGTACATGGTTTAGTATGTTAATTAGTATTATATACACATCTTGCTTGCATCATCGATGTTGTCTCCCTGTTAATTTGATTAGACACAGCATGGTTCGAACATACAACCATACCCTCCATCACTATATTTCATCTTTCTCTCAAAATCCTTCATGTACATCATGTCTTTAATGTGCATACCGAAGGCTGTTCCATGCCCGTGATTCCACAAATGCATTGCTTTTCTTCTTGTATCTTAATTAGTCGATAATTTTTCAATTCAAAGTCATTCTGGTCTTCATCCTTGAGAAATTAGTGCATGCGTACCAGATTTTCTTTTGTTCATACATACAATTTGTTATTTATAACTTCAGCTTTATTACACTCGTGACAATTTTCCATTTGGATCATATCAATATTGAGGTTTGTTTTCTTATTTTCTTTAAACTTTGTTACTTATGACTGCAATGCGTCGACATTTGATACCAAAATCCTATATTCCTTTCTCTTAATCCATTATGATCAATATACCCCAATCTTTTCATTCATGTATTACTTATTTTGAGATAATTATTAGTTGCAACACTCGTCAATATTTGTTCAAAACGTTTCATATCATCTACGGAGATTTCTTCATCCAAGACACGTAAACCAATTTTTGTAACGTGAATGTCCGTTTTATTTATTCGACATCAATACGTTCGTCTCAACTTACACTCAACGTGACACTGATTCCAATCTCGAATTGCATCTACCTTATATAAGTGGCTTACATGCTGATTTTCGCCGAACATTACGCCTAACGTTGCCACCTATGAGGTGACTTTTGCATATATGTGCCTCTGGTTGACCGAGGCACTGTCTGGACCAGGTTAGAGGTTAGAGCTATGACGCGGCGGCGGTATCACAGCCTCTGACGCTGACAAACGACTCAATCGTGGCGCGGAAATGCTGTCAAAAATCTTTGAGACACAAGTCGACTCCTTTCAAATCCCAACTATGGAACGGCCCCGGCCGCCCACTAGTCAAACTTGAGCAGAAGTTGGCTCGTCGTAAACAATACTCACCACAGCAGCAATTCCATCCCCTGTGGAAGCAGAAAAGATGGCACTCCTAAATTTAGCTTACGGAAAGGACCATCACAAACAAAAAGATGACTCTCCAAACTAATCACTAATACGAACCTCCACCCATTGCACGTCGCTTTGTCCTCGGTCCATGCCCTATGGCGTGAGGGCCTGTCCGCTCAATCTTCCCGTGTGCCGTCCCTCTAAGGCCTGAGGGCTAGCCTGGTCAGCCTCCTGCAGCCGCTTGTTGTTGTGTTCTGACTCTCAATGCTACCCTCCCAGTGCTTCTTGTCGCCCCTCCAAGACGAATTGCATAATCACACCATAGCCACTATTAATGCCACGCGCCTATTGGCCTTCCCTCTGGTTGCGTCACCTCTGATGTGATGACGTCACGGCCCGTCGCTCAAATAACGCGCACTAACCTTGACTTCCTTTACAGCGACGACGACCGTCAGCTTCACTGCAAATATCTCGAAGAAATTTGTAAGTAATTCTTGAAGTTCACCTCCAAGAAGTTTTTACTTAGCACAAAATACCTCACATCCAATTTTGCTCTCTATTACGCTTCAATACAAGCGATTCACAACAAACACTTATTGAAAAAAGCACGGAAGATTCCCGCAGATAAGGAATACATTTTTCAATTAGTAATCACAGATGGCTCGGTCAAAACCTATAACAACGCCACAGTTACGATAAAAATTATGACCACAAGCACATGCCGCTCTTCGGTAACGTTACTGCCCTGGTGGGAAGTATTGTTGAAACAATCATAACACAATTGCACGGATAAAGAGGCAAGGCAATATTGTACATGAGGTAGACTTGTAGATGAATTGTTGCTAGTAAACAGGCGAATGACCTGCCCCGTAGGACCACCATCTTCAGCAGGAGAAACCTTCTTGTTCCATACACTTTGCTTTCACTATGATGAGGTACCACGGATAACATATGTTCTTCATCGTCATCTGACGGGAGCTTTATTTTCGTGGTTCCCAGCAATATAATATCGTGTTCCACTTATTTCACACACGTCTCCATTGACGCTTTCTTCTTTCTTCGAATCTCCTCTCTTCCAGCGTCCACAAGCCCCTCCATTACACCATCTTCTCAAGGCTCTCAACTCCGCCTCTCCACACTTATGTTTCCGCTCTCGGTAGTGTTGAAAATATCACGCCACTACGTAATTTTTTCCTCTACATTTGATCCTATTTTAGCGAGGTATCAACAAATTAGCATGTCGCTTCATCTCATATAAGCTCTCATCGCCCTCTCCACTCCCATCTCCCAATTGAACGAGTCGTGAAAATAACACAAATCCCCCTCACCGTTATTCTCGGTAGTATTAACTTGTCATCCACTCTCAAGGTTTGCAATCCAGAACCACTGTGAGTTAACTCCCACTCCTCCCCTAAAGACTAACGGTATTCTTGAATGTTACCATGTGAACGCTAGAAGTCTCCGAGAAAAAATCGACGAGCTAGGTATCCTTGCAATGATTGAATGTATTGACATAATAGCAAACACACAGAACCGTGGACGAAATTGAGCACCAGGCATTATTCAGGCGACCTTACTCTTCTCGGTTAATTACTATTTCACAAAGATAGACAAGGCCGAGAGGGCGGAGGAGTGCTGTTTCGCGTGAAAAACACTCTGCAAATATTAGAAGTCACCACTACAGACAACAGGCACGACATAGTATCAATCAAAGTAGTCGGCAAACATATAAAATGTTAAATCACCCTCGTCTATCGACCCCCAAAAGCAAGATTGCAGATGACATCGACCTTAACGTCACCTCCATCTATGTCGTCACAACACTACTCATTATACTCATTAGTGTTGTGCATTATACAACATACAACAACAAGTCTCCAAGCATTATACTCAGTATAATGCTTGGAGACTACAATATCCCCGACATTGATTGGAAAATAAAACGAGTGTCCTACTTGATGAATACTTTTGTTCTATTTTTACGTCAAAGAAACAGGATAATCCTAATTCTGAGGATATCAGAGCGAAAAAACGAATTGAAGCCCTTGACACAGAGAATTTTTCCTCCGCTGAAGTTATTAAATATATAAATAAACTGAAAGTTGCAAAATCCCCAGGTCCAGACCAAGTTCATCCCAGAATTCTAAAAGTGACTGGAAACAAAATCACCGAACATTTATCAAACATTTTCACCCAATCTCTCACAAATGGCACCTGCCCCTCTAAATAGAGAGAAGACAATATTACCCCAGTTTTTGAAAAAGGGGACGAAGAGAGTCCCGGCAATAACAGTCCAATTAGTCTCCCCTCAGTCATTGGCAAATTGATGGAAAGTTTGATAACGGATAAAATTACAGAATACTTAGAATCAAACAAACTGATAGGCGACAATCAACATGGCTTTAGACAAAACCGTTCCTGTCTTACGAACCTGCTCCTTTTTTCAAGAGTATAATTGGAATCCCCGTCACAAAATCTCCAATCGATATCAGTTACCTTGACTTTCAAAAGGTCTTTGATAAAGTCCCCCACAGGCGCCTAGTTAGTAAATTGCACAGCATCGATATTCGAGGCGAGCATAACAACTGGATAAAATGCTGGCTTACGGACAGACGACAGCGAGTTGTGCTTAACGAAGCTTCCTCCCCCTGGGGTAATGTCACAAGCGGCGTGCCTCAAGGATCCGTGTTAGGTCCAGTTCTCTTTACAATAATTATTACGATCTCGATAGCAATGTACTTTCAAACATTAGCAAGTTTGCAGACGACACTAAGATAGGAGGAAGAGTACAAACTGAACTAGTATGTCAGCAGATCCAACTTGACTTGGACAAAATTGTTGATTGGTCAGAAAAGTCATGCACATAGGTCCTCATAACCTCAAACACGAATATTCAGTGTCCGGAAAGAAACTCATTCCTGTCACCGAAGAAAGAGATTTAGGTCATTAGTAACGACTTAAAAAGTAGCAAGCTATGTCACGAAGCCGCCAAACAAGGCAACAAAATGCTAGGCATGATATCCCGCACTATCTTGTACAAAAACATAGACAGTATATGCAAGTTATACAAGGCATATCTTAGACCGCAATTCGAGTATTCCGTTAAATTTTGATCTCTATATCTTAGAAAAGACGTTTTTAAATTAGAGTAGGTCCAAAGCAGAGCTTACAAACTCATCCCTTCGCTGCGGAATAAATCGTATGAAGACTGGCTACATGAACTCAAACTTTATTTTCTAGAAAAACGTCGATTCAGAGTTGACATGATTTAAGTGTGGAAGATTATGAAGGGTAAGGAACACGTCAACTGAGCGACCCTTTTCACTCTAAATCCGAATGGAATGACTAGGCTCAATGGATACAAAATCGTTGGGAAACGCCTCTCACTCGACATCACGCGCAATTTCTTCACGTATATAGTTGTCGAAGAATGGAACAAACTTCAAGCGGAAGTGGTAAGCAGCAATACAATCGAAACGTTTAATTCTCGGCTCAATAAGTGCTACATAAATCGCCAATCAATAGCAAAATCGTATTTTTTCTTGATGTTTTTAAAACCGAAATTGCGCATGAAGCTTTCTTCGAAGTATTACTTCAGAACTAATCCTCTTGCTATCAAAAGACAACCTTCGTTGGGCTAATAGGCCTGCTATTGTCTTCCTACACTTGTAAACACTTGTAAAGCAACTTACGGAGTCACCCTCCAGACTGAATCCCTTCATAACACTTTTTCAGCTACCGCAACCTTGCTCTTTTCCCGGTATATCTGCAGACCTCTCTAATCCATTTCCTCATAGCTTCTTTTGATCAAAACTATCGCCCACTCCTTTCATTCCCCACTCAGCACTTGATCGTTAGGGAAGGCCGCCCCTGAGGAGCATTTCCTATCAGTTCCTGCGTAGCATTAAGTGTTCATCAACGATGCACTCCAACAAAATAAATTGTCTGATATTCCTGACACTGAGCTCGCTTAAGAATTCTTCCCACTTCACATTGAAGGGCAATAATGCAACCACTAGCCTCTCAGGCAATGATATTACTACAACCACTAGCCTCTCAGGCAATGATTTTACAACAATCACTAGCCTCTCTGGTAATTGCTTTACTGCAACCACTAACCTCTCATTCAATGTCAGTACTGCAACTACTAACCTCTCACGCAGAGGGATTACAACAACCACTAGCTTCCCAGACAATGAAATTACTGCAACCACTAGCCTCTCAGGTAATGAAATTACTGCTAACACCAGCTACTCATTCAGGTAAGGGAATCACTGCAACCACTAGCCTCTCAAGCCATGGAATTATTGCAACCCCTAGCCTCTCAGGCAATGGCATTACTGCAACCACTAGCCTCTCAGGCAATGGCATTACTGCAACCACTAGCCTCGCAGGCAATGACATTACTGCAACCACTAGCCTCTCATTCAACGTAAGTACTGCAATCACTAGCCTCTCGGGTAATGGCATTACTGCCACAAATAGCCTCTCAGGCAATGGCATTACTGCAACCACTAGCCTCTCAGGCAATGGCATTACTGCAACCACTATCCTCTCAGGCAATGACATTACTGCAACCACTAGCCTCTCATTCAACGTAAGTACTGCAATCACTAGCCTTTCGGGTAATGGCATTACTGCCACAAAAAGCCTCTCAGGCAATGACATTACTGCAACCAATAGCCTCTCAAGCCATGGAATTATTGCAACCCCTAGCCTCTCAGGCAATGGCAATACTGCAACCACTAGCCTCTCAGGCAATGACATTACTGCAACCACTAGCCTCTCAGGCAATGACATTACTGCAACCACTAGCCTCTCATTCAACGTAAGTACTGCAATCACTAGCCTTTCGGGTAATGGCATTACTGCCACAAATAGCCTCTCAGGTAATGACATTACTGCAACCACTAGCCACTCAGGCAATGACATTACTGCAACCACTAGCCTCTCAGGCAATGACATTACTGCAACCACTAGCCTCTCATTCAACGTAAGTACTGCAATCACTAGCCTTTCGGGTAATGGCATTACTGCCACAAATAGCCTCTCAGGTAATGACATTACTGCAACCACTAGCCACTCAGGCAATGACATTACTGCAACCACTAGCCTCTCAGGCAATGACATTACTGCAACCACTAGCCTCTCATTCAACGTAAGTACTGCAATCACTAGCCTTTCGGGTAATGGCATTACTGCCACAAATAGCCTCTCAGGCAATGACATTACTGCAACCACTAGCCACTCAGGCAATGACATTACTGCCATCTAAGCGTGTCATGCATTGCTTGTTATCTCATTGCGCACTTATTCGCTCTGTTCCACTTGATCGCAAGTCTTCACTGAAAGCGAACTGTTTTTTCCAAAACCTCTCTCATTGATAACTAAATCCTAACAATTTAAATTACAATGTTTCTGAAACTGCAATGCATCTAATTTGTCTTTCCTAATGGAACTGTGGTGGTGTACTTCAATAATCTGTGATCTCTCAATCATCAAACGCTCTTTTAAATTACCCCGCCAGTAACTCAACACCTCGTCAAAATATTCCTTGGTAAACCTCTTAGTCCAGTGATATTGTCCCTGGTAACTCCTATTATTAATTTCCTAACATAACTTAGCTTCTCCGTCACTTATACCACTTGTTCCATCTACTGAAGATAGTTTTAATCCTTACCACCGTCATACCTCCCCTTCCATCCGTATTATACTTCCCCTTCCATCCGGATTATACTTCCCTTTCCATCCGTATTCACGAACTTTCACGTACGTTTTTCAATTTTTCCCGTCAATGAATAGCACCTGGTTTAATATCACCCCTAATTTGAATTTCATTTTACTATATTAATAATTATGTGAAAACCTTTAATCGTAAGTCACACTGCGTAGATCAGGTATCGCTGGCAAGCAGCAAATGAATTGTACGGTGACGAAGTGAGCGAATGACTGCGTCTTGAGGGAAATGATGGCGAAGGGTTAGTTGATGTTTTCCAGGAGTCCTCCCTTCAGTGTAAAGCAGTGTTAGGCAACGTTTAGTGTAAAGCAGTGTTAGGCAACGCTTAGTGTAAAGCAGTGTTAGGCAACGCACGAAGACTAGCCACACAAAACTCTCAGCAGTTAACAAATAGAAAGATTCAAATAGCCTGACAATCGAAAAGCTGAACCCTAACATTCACTAACATGCAAGATGTATAGACAGTGAAGCGGTGTACTTCACACTTTTTATTTAGGAGAGTTCTGGTGCCCTACTCTCGAACACTGGATAAAGTGGCCAACCATCAAACTTGTTTTATATAAACACCACCAATTATTGTTCTCATTTGGCATACGGCTTATTAGGTTCCATTAGCATGGCCAGCATTCATGTAATGGTAACAACTAATAGCCAGGCTAGCGACGTATAATTACGGGGTTTGATTTTGATGATTTCCTCGCATTCGTTATTTCTGAACTATGAACCGAGACGATCAGAGGGGATGGTCCGGTCCACCTATTAAGTCTATACATCTTGTGTAGTTGTGTCCTATTTGTTTAAGTGTTGTCGAATGGTCCCTAAAAGCAGTGGTTTGCATGGGTTACTTCATTCATTTTCGTAAACAGTCAAAACTGATATGATAAGACAGGAGTTCAAGTAATGTTCACTTCCTACTTGGTTGCCTTGCTTTATATATTCACTGTTCATCTTTCTTTGTTTGAATATCAGCAATATATTGTTATATATCCTATCTCTTTTTTGTTCACTAATCCAACTCACAACATTCATTTCATTATCTTCTGATTATGTCGCTGCTTCTTCGATCTTCCTCCTCTCGCAACTCAGAAATATGTTAATGATGTTTCGAGGGCGATGCAAGTGACTGTTATTGCAAGCATCGCTGGTGATGCGTATATTTCGAGCGCGATGCAAGTGACTGTTATTGCGAGTATCGCTGGTGATGAGTATATTTCAAGCGCGATGCAAGTGACTGTTATTGCGAGTATCGCTGGTGATGCGTTTATTTCGAGCGCGATGCAAGTGACTGTTATTGCAAGTATCACTGGTGATGCGTATATTTCGAGCGCGATGCAAGTGACTGTTATTGCAAGTATCGCTGGTGATGCGTATATTTCGAGCGCGATGCAAGTGACTGTTATTGCGAGGATTGCTCGTGACGCGTATATTTCAAGCGCGATGCAAGTGACCGTTATTGCAAGTATCGCTGGTGATGCTTTGCTACCCCTCTCAACCAGTTAGCATTTAATTGTTCATAAACAGAATAAGACAGCACGACGCTCTCTCTCTAAAACCATCTATTTAAAAACAAGATGAAATGCTCGCTAGTCAACACAAACGATGTTGTCAGAGGCTACCATAGCCGCATGATCTACCAAAATGTCGTAAATAAATGTGACATTACGACAACATTAATGTATTCGATTTTTCTAGAAATATTTTCAGTCCATGTGATTTAATCTTCTATCCATTCGCATATCAAGATATGATTGTATAATAATTGCATTGCTTTCCGTTAACAATATTGCTTGACCAGAAACAGTTCATATTGCCATAATAAAAATACGATTGGCAGAACTAGGATCATTCTGATTCGAAGCCTCTTTATGACCCACAAGTCAGTGAATTAATCTTTCCTGGATCAAACCGCATATGAATTTTCCATACCAGCATCATGTCGGAATTGGTCGCAACCTTCATGGCGACTGAAATAACAAATAGATATGCAGAGATCAAGGTTTATATTCACGACTCCGTTTATGGTGGCTCGGGCACGCTGGTGGGATTGAAATCATAATAACAAGTGTAGGTCTTCACACTTTTTGCTGACGAACATAAGAAACATCATGCTAGTAAAATATATCCTTGTGAAACAGGGCACAATCTTTCGTTGCCGTTAATACCATGAGAAGAATGTGTAAAATATCCAGGAGGTTGAAATATGCATTCGCAAGACACCATCTTATAAAAAGCTTGGAATAGAATTAGCGGCAATAATCAACATAGACACATGAGCTATTGACGGTCACGATCATTACAGCAAAGAAGTAATAATAAAGTCCTGATCAATATGACAGCAAATAACAATTGATGGTTACGATTCATCGAGAAGCGAAAAACTATTGGCGGCGAACATCAATACAGCAACGAAGCGATGATGAAGGCCATGGATGATAGAGAAGCAAATGCAGCAACGAAGAGATATTAACCAAGACCGATAGAATCAATGAAAAAGCTACTGGTATCCAAGATTAATTCAGCAGCGAAGAGCCATAGACGGCAATGTTAGGTATAGCAGCAAACAATTATTGAAGCCCTTGATCATTAGGATTGTGAAGAACTATATTGAGTGCTGACAGTTACGACCAGTACCACAACGATGAGCTGTTGAAGCATGTGGGCCACGAAACAGCGGAGAGCAAATATTGAAGCCCTGGGGTCACAGAAGAGCGGAGAGCAAATATTGAAGCCCTGGGTCACAGAAGAGCGGAGAGATATATATTGATGGTTATGACAGCGGAAGCAGTTCAGAGATATTGGCAGCTGTAGTCATAATCAATGGTGTTTAGATGCAAAGAACCATCGACAACCTCAATCGATGGAACAGTGAAGTTTTATTGGGAGACACGATCAATAAAGTTATTACCAACGATGATCAATTACGCAGGTAAGCAGTGGTTTGAATGATCGAATTCTGCAGCAAAAATACTATTGAAGTCAATGATCAATACAAAAGGAAACGACTATGGACGGCCTTGATCAATACAGCAGGGCAG
Source organism: Gammarus roeselii (assembly GCA_016164225.1). Taxonomy (NCBI): domain Eukaryota; kingdom Metazoa; phylum Arthropoda; class Malacostraca; order Amphipoda; family Gammaridae; genus Gammarus; species Gammarus roeselii. The sequence continues at coordinate 13,554 of SDVV010006271.1, forward strand.
TACAATTCACGGCCATGATATGTACATCAACAAAACAACAATTGAAGTCCACAATCAATATTTCAGGAAAGGACTAAGCGACTGTGATAAATGCAGCATGAGAGAGTTATCAACAAACGGACCAGCAGAGCGATCAGAAGCTTCTTTCATTAAATGCCTGTCATTAATTATTAATCCTCAGCGAATGTAGCCGATGCAAATTAGTAGCATGCAATCCCCCTTGTTAGAGTTCACTTGCTTAACCAAACATATTGGCCATTACCGGGCACTTCATTGCCACACTTACTGCCGCGGCCTGCTTCATCCCTGATTGCTTGAGCCTTGGCAGTTGCCGATATATTTAATTAAAAATAAATATCAAATAAATGTTCTGTCGTGTTCACATAATTGATAAATTTTACTTATACTCTATTATCTATATTCAGCCACATTAGAAGAACCAATAAGCCTGACAGGCATTTGTTACATATAGTAACAAGGAAGCCACAGAAAGAAACACCACCTGTAAACGAGGTTAAGACACATGCAACGTATTTGATCAATATTCTTTACTCGGTGGTTCCAGAGCGTTACCCACGCCGGTCTCGAGGTGGGAAAGAAGGCAGACCTATAATACACATGTGTGATTTATAATTTGTACGTTACTCTGTACAATGTCTGCCACCCTATCACCGTCACAGCCACCCTATCACCTAACCATACCGTCACTGTCTCACTATCACGTTATCACCCCGTCACTGCTTCCTTTATCGCTTCATCATAACGTTACTGCCTCTCAATCCCCTCATCAAACCGTCACTGCCTCCGTATCATACCCTACTAAATGAGGGTAGGTGTGAGCTCTCTGGTATGTTCACAGGAATGGAAGCGCGTGTTGACCATTGAGTGCTGCCTAGCCTCGAAACATATAAATGAACTGATATTTAACTGGTAAACTGCGGCACGGAACAAACGACATTAGCCTGGCCGCCAATGGAGGATTGAATCTGAAAGTTTCTTCTTGTAAAACAGTAATTAAACATTTTCCATTCGATTTTCGATTTAGGATTCTATAGAGAATGGTTCGAGTCCGTGTATTTATATTGATTCCTCCATTAGATACACAAAGTTTTATGAAAATCATCACATAAAGGAGTTAGGCTATTTGCTGATGAATCACTGAGAATATCCATTGTCAATAGCTGGCGGTCGAGCTTAGATTCCGAGAAAAGCTAAGCCAGACTCAAGGATCAGGTCATACACACATCAAATAGTTAAGGGATCGTTACCGTGCTCAAGGAACTCTCATACATACGATATCGTAGAGCGATTGATAGTTAAGTCGTGTATATTACTGATAGAGTGTTACTACCGGAAACTGTCTGGTTTATTAAAATTCGCCACCGGACGACTTTATCCTATTTGTTTGTGCCCTGGATGGAGAAGATAAAATATTGTTCCGTTTACCGGAGTGCGCATCCAGACAACACTATCTTGTCTGGTTCAACCCTCAACCCTCATCCCTCAACCCTCAACCCTCAACGCTACCTTGTCTAGTTCAACCCTCAATAAGCAGAACAAATGTTCGGCTTACTGAGGTGAAGCAGTCCTGTTAAGCCGCCCGTACAGTAGCGAGCAAAAATTCGTTTATGGCTAGTCTGGAACCGGAAAAATAATTCGACTTTCCCCTCGTGGAATTTACCTTCATATAGAAATTTCTTACGGTACTATGTGTGAACAAAACCTCTTAGTAGGTAATAAAAATCAAATTTTTGATCAGTTCATATATATAGCTGAAAATTGACATTGAAGGTTTCACTTAGTTTTAAATCATCAACGAATTTTCGCTCGCTACTGTACGTGACACGCTCGCAGCTCGTTTTTTTCCGGTGTCGTCGACTCGTGTCGTGTTGTGCTAGTGCTTCCTATACCATACATTTAGTGATACATTTTAGTAAAACCAAAGCCTGTTTAATCTTGGCTGTCCGTGTGTACCATTACTTTGTAAAGTTTGTCTCGGTACGCCGAACAAAACACAGCCAATTTCCGATTTGTTGAAGCATTTTGTAACGCGTTGAAACCAAAAATTTCAGTAATCCGGACGACAAACTCCCCATATTGTCCGGCTTAGCGAGGGTTTGCTGCACGCGTGTAAAAAGTGTATCACATTTTTTAATGCCTTTTTTTGCAATGCCTGCTGGTCTTGCATTTGTCACGACGCAAATTGGGTTCAAGGTAACGGAAACAAACAGTGTTGCCTTGCTAGCCGATCATAATATCGATCTCCTTGGGATATCGTAGATGTGTTATTTCATAATTATAATCAAAATGGTGCTAGAAAAATAAACTGTGATCAGTTTCCTTTGTCGAATAATTTACAGCGGTCAATCGGTGCGCTCGCTTCATTGACAGCCTATTCGAGTATTGATCCTCTGACGGTTGCGACCTCAAGTAAAGAACGGAACCCGATTAAATTTCGAGTCCATCCTGGTAGACGATGGCGACGATAATTGCACTTGAGCGTGCAGTTAAGTCGTCCATTCGTTCTCTGATTTAAAAACGCTCTGATACACTGATTCACTTAACATTAACAACGTTGATATGATGTCAAACGCTGATTGATTTTAATTACCCCACGCGACTGCTTGACATGGTTTAATGAGCCGGTGAATGTTTCGCTAACTCCTGATTAATCAAAGATGGAGCACCGAAGCCGGCTAATGTTGTTGGTGGCTGCCACGGCTAACTTGTTGAAGCAATTAGTGTAAAGTTCTTGCTGATAAATGAAACACTGAGTGTTGTTTAGCAGCAACGGTTCTCTTTGATACACTCTTTCCATCAGCGTCACTAGCAGCTGCTCTAAACGCTGAGGCTTGCATGATTGACCACTTTAATTGGTGCGCATGGGCCGTAAAGAGGCAGTTCTGCGAACTCAACGGCAGTCGTCCCACGGGTGGGGAGGAGGCGGCCCTTTGCAACAGGCGTCGGTTCAAACACGCGAAGATGTCGGTTTAAACACTCTTAGATGTCAGTTTAAACACGCGTGGATGGAGTCTGAGTGGCCAGCATCACATGCATGAGTTCTTTAGCGACCATTGGATATAACACACTAAGATTATCGCTACAAGTCATCCATTTCATGGACAATTTGTTTTTCAATAAGATGTTTTCTGATATTATTGTTGTTATTGCATGACAATGTTATACAAAATATACCTCATTTATGTCCATTAGACTCTCGATTCTTTTTCGGAATAAGTTCCCCCTCTTCGTTTCAGCAAATACTCAGTTAAGGCAGTTACAAAATCTTTAACGTTGTTAATCAATAGGCCGACCTTACCCCATTTTACGACCTCAATTGAACGGTTGAAAATCCACTAATTAGACATTTTGTTTAAGGCATTTAGGTTATTTATTAACATGAATTTGGTTGATCGTCGCCTTCAAGTGCAGCTCACACATGTTATTGCTAACATTTTAAAACACATTGTTCTAAAATATACAACATGCAAGTACGTTCTGTCAGAAATAGAGTATGGCCGACAATGCAATCTATACTTTGAACGGGCTTAACCCTTTTAGCCACGCTTGGTGTCTAAAATCGTACATAAAATTAATACTCGCTCATATCTCTTCAATGTGATATTATCTGCTGCTCTCCTTCAAGCAATTCTTCAATTAAATAATCATCAACATGATCGTTCGATAAAATGGCAAATATTTTTGGTACTCTACAAATGGCATAATTACATACTTTCACAAGAGCATCGGCGAGGGCACAACGGCACCAGGCTGCCTCATTGAGATGACACTGTCCTGAATGTAAGTGGGTTTGTCACCTCCAGTGTGGGAGTGACTGTTATAGGAGTAGCTTGTGTTGATGAGAGCACGCTCCTCCGCCTGATACGCCGCGGGGTAAACGTTCTGTTCTCTTGGTTCATGTCACAATGCGCAGAAAATACGCCCGGCAAACTAAGTGACGAAGAGATCAAGCGACTAATAGAGCAGATAGATGATAGATTCCCTCTCCGTAGCTGCAACTGCTCTGCCAGGCTCCGCCCACCTACACACTACAGGTTGCACCGCCACCACAGCAGCGGGAGGTCTGCTACAGAAAACTTTTTTTTATAGGGCTATTATTATTTTTTCCTTCGCAAGATTTTACCGATTGACTCATGCAAAATATGATAACTTAAGGTAAGTTACCTAGTCATAACAGTTAATTAGCAACTGGTCGATGAAAACTTGTGTTTACAATGGCCTACACAAGCGACAATGCGGGACTCCGTTGAGACGTTCCATGGCGACGTCATTCCGATATTTTTCCGAATTCGACGTCATTCCGATATTTTTCTTATGTTTAGTAGCGAAACGAATACACAGACATGGCATCATTGTTGTAATAATTATGTTTCATATCTAACCACTGTTACGTACTTATGTTAGGTGTATTGCAACTACTTTTTCTATGCGTAGTTTACTCCACAAGAAATACAATAATTTATGGTTACACGTATAGTCGTTACTGTGAGTCGTAGTTATAGGAGCGTGAATGACTTTATTGAAGGTTTATTGATATAGTCTAATTGAGTCCGTTTTGGGCGAGCGGACGGTGGTTGGGGCGGACGGACGGCGCACGTGGGTGAGTGGGCTGCTTGCGGCTTGCTGTCGATTTGATTTGTTTTGATTTTTTATATACAGTAGTATGGACGATTTTTGTGTCATGAAATATTTGATGGGTTTCATTTTTCTAACATAAATATCTGTATGTTGCTTTGCAATTATAGATAGGTCATAACTGATTCGCTCGTTTGGCTGGTGACTGGAGGTGGTGGTTGAATTTATAATTGTTTTTTTTTTGTACATTTATTTGCTATATATATTTGCTGGTTTAGTGACTATATATTATGTGTGTATATGTATATCGTGTTTGTTTATATAGAATATGGGCACAATATACTCGCTCGGTCACCTTAGCTGGCACTCAGCTAATTTCCGACAGATGGACTCGTGGTTCTGGTATTGTTCTGAGTTTTGTA
>SDVV010006272.1:0-18571 GCA_016164225.1 Gammarus roeselii
GATCGTGGGTCGGTGTGTGCCCACGACCATCGAAGGCTGCGGCGATCGTGAGTCGGTGTGTGCCCACGTGCATCGAAGGCTGCGGCGATCGTGGGTCGGTGTGTACCCACGAGCATCGAAGGCTGCGGCGATCGTGGGTCGGTGTGTGCCCACGACCATCGAAGGCTGCGGCGATCAAGAGTCGGTGTGTGCCCACGTGCATCGAAGGCTGCGGCGATCGTGGGTTGGTGTGTACCTACGAGCATCAAAGGCTGCGGCGATCGTGGTCGGTGTGTGCCCACGAGCATCAAAGGCTGCGGCGATCGTGGGTCAGTGTGTGCCCACGAGCATCGAAGGCCGCAGATAATCGAAAACGCTTATTCTTGACTCTTAAAAGCATCATTACATTCAGCGCATGAATTAAAATTAGAAACATTTATGTATTTCATGTATCTCAAAACAAGTGAACAATTGAGGAGAAGCAATATTTGTTATGCGAAGAAAACAGGTGCGGAATTCAAATGTTCAACTTCTCTACTGTCACGAGTCACCCAAGTTCAACATTGAAGGGATGATGGCATCACTCAGATCTAATTCATATGCAGCGGCTGTAGGCAGCTGTGGCCATCTGTGGCCATCTGTGGCTCGAAACTAACATACGTTTCTGTGGTGCATGCCAAGCTGGTGCAGTATATTGTCAAAGTTGATGAGCAGTCCCCCTACAATCTCTATCTTTGCAGCAGCTGCCATCTGCTGCGGGGACAATATGAACCCGCAGATGTTCTGTATGCAGCAGCAACGCTCTGGAGAGACAGGCATGGGCGCGGGGTGGTCGGTTGTTTTACGGGGATAATGTGTGTTATGTCGCGGGGGCGGCTGCGAGAGGAGAGAAAAAGGGTGGGGCTACTGTTAGTTACATCGTGTGTACGGCGGTGGGGAGGAGAAGTGACATGGCGGGGATGCTGTGCACTGCGTCACGTGCTGAGACACTCAAGCAGTCGCGTCTGTTCCTCAGCATACATCGCATTCTCAACTCCATTAGCGTAAACACTGGCAATGCACGGACTGCACTGCATTCTACGACAAATTATCAGTTCTACTAACACAAAATACGGTGCAAATGTGAACTTATGAAGATGTACGCGATGCTTCGTCGATGGGAAAACACTCAAATTGTTGAGCCCAGATTAGCAAACGGCAGGGGGGTTACAGACAACCCACTCCACATCATCCTACAGGTCAACCACAGTATCATAAACGCTAAGCAATCGCAATCCCACAGTGTCTGGCGTCATAAACACCCATTCTACATCGCCATGCGTCTGCATCTCGAATATCATTAGTGACGCGACTTCACTCCTCCCACAGTGCCTCGCGTCCCGTTGTCCTTGTTTATCCCACCACGTCATCGCCCGCCCTCACTCCTTAGGCGCATCGCTTCACCACGTCATCGCTCGCCCTCACTCCTGAGGCGCATCGCTTCACCACGTCATCGCTCGCCCTCACTCCTGAGGCGCACCGCTTCGGGCTGCTGCTTCGACAGCGGCGGCAGACCCATTACCGGGACACCGGCTAAGAGTCTGCATCATTTAGTGGATTGAAAGAGAGGTCTATGGAGGAGATACTTAAGAGATGGTCTGTAAAGGAGAACAGGTGAGCGGTGGAGTGGTGTATGAGATGACCTGTAGAGGAGAACAGGGGAGAGGTAGAGTGGTTTAAGAGATGGCCTGTAGAGAAGAACAGGTGAGCGGTAGAGTGGTGTAAGAGATGGCCTTTAGAGAAGAACAGGTGAGCGGTGGAGTGGTGTAAGAGATGGCCTGTAGAGGAGAACAGGTAAGCGGTAGAATAGAGAAAGAGATGACCTGTAGAGGAGAACAGGGGAGAGGTAGAGTGGTTTAAGAGATGGCCTGTAGAGGAGAACAGGTGAGCGGTAGAGTGGTGTAAGAGATGGCCTGAAGAGGAGAACAGGTGAGCGGTAGAGTGTTTTAAGATATGGCCTGTAGAGGAGAACAGGTGAGCGGTGGATTGGTGTAAGAGATGACCTGTAGAGGAGAACAGGTGAGCGTCAGAGAGGTGTAAGAAATGGCCTGAATAGGAGAACATGTGAGCGGTAGAGTGGTATGAGAGATAGCCTGTAGAGGAGAACAGGTGAGCGGTAGAGTGGTATGAGAGATAGCCTGTAGAGGAGAACAGGTGAGTGGTAGAGTGGTGTAAGAGATGGCCTGAAGAGGAGAACTGGTGAGAGGTGAAGTGGTATGAGATATGGCTCGTACAGGAGAACAGGTGAGCGGTGGAGTGGTATGAGAGATGGCCTGCAGAGGAGAACAGGTGAGCGGTAGAGTGGTGTAAAAGATGACCTGTAGAGGAGAACAGGTGAGCGTCAGAGTGGTGTAAGAGATGGCCTGTAGAGGAGAACAGTTGAGCGGTAGAATTGAGTAAGAGATGACCTGTAGAGAAGAACAGGTGAGAGGTAGAGTGGTGTAAGAGATGGCCTGTAGAGGAGAACAGGTGAGCGGTAGAGTGGTGTTAGAGATGGCCTGTAGAGGAGAACAGGTGAGCGGTAGGGTGGTATGAGAGACAGCCTGTAGAGGAAAACAGGTGAGAGGTAGAGTGGTGTAAGAGATGTCCTGTAGAGGAGAACAGGTGAGCGGTAGAGTGGTGTAAGATATGCCCTGTAGAGAAAAACAGGTGAGCGGTAGAGTGGTGTAAGAGATAGCCTGTAGAGGAGAACAAGTGAGCGGTGGAGTGGTATGAGGTTTGTCAGGCTGGTCAGTGTGAGTCACTGTAGCCGCAAATTCTTGCTTCATATTAGCGTAGGAGTTGGAGAAGCCGGAGTGAAATTCGGGAAGCTGGCTTCGATGTTGATGAGGGTGTGGAGATTAGAGAAGGAGGGTGTAAAGGTAAGAGAGGGAGGGTGTGAAGGTTAGAGAAGGAGGGTGTAAAGGTAAGAGAGGGAGGGTGTGGAGGTTAGAGAGGGAGGGCGAGGAGGTTAGAGAAGGTCGAAGAGGAATGAAAGGAGGACAAAAGTAATTTCCCACAGCGACTCACGCCCTCAACCACAGCGCCTTATGCCGTCATCCACAAGGTGTGGAGGTTAGAGAGGGAGGGTGTGGAGGTTGGCGAGGGAGGGTGTGGAGGTTAGAGAGGGAGAGTGTGGAGGTTAGAGAGGGAGGGTGTAGAGGTTAGAGAGGGAGGGTGTATAGGTAAAAGAGGGAGGATGTGGAGGTTAGAGAGGGAAGGTGTGGAGGTTAGAGAGGGAGGGTGTGGAGGTTAGAGAGGGTGGGCGAGAAGGTTAGAGAGGGAGGGTGTGGAGGTTAGAGAGGAAGGGTGTGGAGGTTAGCGAGGAAGGGTGTGAAGGTTAGAGAAGGAGGGTGTGGAGGTTAGAGAGGGAGGGCGAGGAGGTTAGAGAAGGTCGAAGAGGAATGAAAGGAGGACAAAAGTAATTTCCCACAGCGACTCACGCCCTCAACCACAGCGCCTTATGCCGTCAGCCACAGCGCCTTATACACTCGTTTACAGCGCATTACGCTGTCAGCCACAGCACCTTACGCGCACAAAAACAGCGCCTTACACCCTCGACCACAGCGCCTTACGCACTCGACTACAGCGCCGTACGCCCGCAGCCACAGCGCCTTACGCATTCGACTACAGCGCCTTACGCCGTCAGCCATAGCGCCTTACGCACTTGACTACAGCGCCTTACGTACTTGACTACAGCGCCTTACGCCGTCAGCCACGGCGCCTTACGCACTCGACCACAGCGCCTTACGCACTCGACTACAGCGCCTTACGCCGTCAGCCACAGCGCCTTACGCACTCGACTACAGCGCCTTACGCCGTCAGCCACAGCGCCTTACGCACTCAACCACAGCACCTTAAGCACTCGACAACAACGCCTTACGCCGTCAGCCACAGCGCCTTACACATTCGACTACAGCGCCTTACGCCGTCATCCACAGCGCCTTACGCACTCGACCACAGCGCCTTACGCACTCGACTACAGTGCCTTACGCCGTCAGCCACAGCGCCTTACTCACTCGACCACAGCGCCTCACGCACTCGACTACAGCGCCTTACGCCGTCAGCCACAGTGCCTTACGCACTCGACTACAGCGCCTTACGCCGTCAGCCACAGCGCCTTACGCACTTGACTACAGCGCCTTACGCCGTCAGCCACAGCGTCATACGCCCTCGACCACAGCACAGAGCGCCTGCGACAACAGCGCCCTAGGCCTTCGACCACAGCGCAGACCGCCCTCGACAACAGCGCCCTACGCCCTCGACCACAGCTCAGAACGCCGTCGACAATGGCGCCCTACGCCTTCGACCACAGCGCAGAACGCCTTCGACAACAGCCCCCTACGCTCTCGACCACAGCTCAGAACGCCTTCGACAATAGCGCCTTACGCCTTCGACCACAGCGCAGAACGCCCTCGACAATAGCGCCCTACGCCTTCGACCACAGCATAGAACGCCCTCGACAACATCGCTCTACGCCCTCGACCACTGTGTCATTAACACCCCTCACAAGTACCTCCCACATGGCCTCGGGTCAGGTTGGAAGCTTTCATTAGTCGGTTCAGTGGCTCAGCGAAGACAAGAGGAGCTGTTTATGGAGGCCAGGCAAGCCCTAAGGAGGCCATTCAGGATGATGGGGCGCAGGCAATGGATAACCAGTTATTGGGGCGCTCGGATGCCGGTGTGGGTGGGCAGTAGATGCCTACTGTAGCCTCAGATATGGCTGTAGTAATGCCTTAATCAAACTATTCATCATGACGGGGATGGGTCTTGGGAGACCCGTTACCTCAACAACAATCAAATACTGAGGTAAATGACACAGAAACAGAGACGGGCTGAGAGGTTGTTTCTTCTCTCAGCACTCACGTTTAGCTCGCAGCACAGACCCTTTCACCAGCTCGGCCAGCCGACTTCCCTGATAGGCAGCTCCCTCTCCCTCTCTGTCAGCCCCTTCCCCTGACAGGCAGGCTACCCCCTACCTCTAATAGCCCACTCCCTTGACAGGCAGGCTAGCACCCATCTTTGCTAGCCCCCTTCCCTGATAAGTAGGCTATCTCCTTACCTCCGCCAGCCCCCTCATGATATGCAGGCTATCCCTCCACCTCTGCCAGCCCTCTTCCCTAATAAACAGACTATCCCCCACCTCCGCCAGCCCCTCTTCCCTAATAGTCTGTCGATGCATTTTTCACCTGCGTCCTTCGGCTCATTTCCTTCCCCCCTTATGCACGTCGCATCTATGCATGTCGCTATCGTGACTATTTTATCACTTTTCACGCTAACGTATTCTACACAAAGCTTGCTTAGAACGAATGTCCGGCAGCTGACCTTTCCTCCGTTGTAACCTACACAAAGCTTGCTTAGAACAAATGTCCGGCAGCTGAACTTTCTTCCGTTGTAACCTACACAAAGCTTGCTTAGAACAAATGTCAAGCAGCTGACCTTTCCCCCGGTGTATTCTACACAAAGCTTACTTATGACAAATGTCCGGCAGCTGATCGTTTCACCGGTGCATTCTACACAAAGATTGCTTAGAACAAATGTCCGGCAGCTGACCTTTACCCCCGGTGCATTCTACACAAAGATTGCTTAGAACAAATGTCCTGCAGCTGACATCTCCCCCGGTGTATCCTGCACGAGGCTCGCAGAGAAGAAGTGTCCGGCAGCTGACCTTTCATTCGAGATTGCCTCTTTTTGTGTAACCCATTAGTGATAACACTAATAACAATCATCTTTATTGAAGCACTAAATGGTACAAAGATGGTTACAAAAATAAACCAGTTTAACAAAAACATTCCCCCCAATACATTCAAATCACGCACCATAAGAGCATAAGTGAAGAGAAATCAAGAGTGAAATACACGATAACAATCTATGTTAAGTTAGAGACAACTGTGCAGTGAATATTTGTTATGTTTCTTTCCCACAAGAGTATGTAAACAAACAACAATGTTGGAGAGGCTCAGCATAAAACCACTGATCGGTGAATATATTCGGGGTCGCATCCCAGCCTGGCCTCGAAACGCATACACAGCTCCACAACTTTGTTATGAACTGAGAAGTCAAACATTATTTCCATTATTATTGGGGTCTTCCTGCACTAGCAGTATAACGCCCATCTTTCTTCTTCAAGTGGGGACAGATCGTATCCCTAACCTAAGTTCGTATCACTAATTTGTTCCTATAGGCTGTTCGCACTTTTTCTTGCTCGTACTTTCAGGCAATCAACATCATATTTTGCAAATACTAGGCTAGCAAATTTACACCACAACGACTTACAGTAGCTGGGATAACAGTACGGCTTAGAAAGCTGAAGCTTAGCATCCGTTGCCCAAAAGTTTAATTTTCAGATAAGTGGTTTAGAGATATCATCATTATCAGATCGGTTATTTGTTATTAAGTACCCAAAGTAAAAGAAACTGTCCACAATCCCTCGGCGGGGTCCCGTTAGGTACACTGCCCGTTCAGTACTGGAATCTTTGGTTGGGGGGTTTCTCAAGCATACACACCGATTTACTAGCCTTGTACTCGATGTCTAGTTTCACGGTCTCAGTCTCGCATATATTTAGTATCATCTGAAGAGCATCGTCATGTGGGGCCAGCAGGACCATGTCGTCTACAGAGCTAATTGCGTTAACACAACAGCCGTATATGTGACACCCAACACGGCTAAGCGATAACCGATCGTGTGAGCTATCTACAAACACATTGAAGAGGAGAGGCGAGGGCAGGCCTTCCTGCCTATCCCATTAGTTATTCAAAACGGGTTTGACATTGAACTTCCCCCATCGTATTACACATTCTAGCTACTGGTACCAATACTTTAGTAGCTTAACAAGGTGAATTGGCGCCCCTCTTTCAATCAGTTTTTGAACAGTGTCCAACGAATTTACACGATCGAATGCTTTTTTCGCAGCCAAAAAACGAAGATCCATAGGTGAGCCTCCACTGACAAAGTAATTATTCGTCTGCTTTCACGTGAAGCAGTACAGCTAGCCCAGCCTAGATGAGGTGCCCATCGGTCATGGGCTGCCGGATGCTGAAGGCTCCAACGGAGGTTGTTGCCACCTTGGCGGCAATAGTGATAACGTCAAAAAAAATTAGTAAGGGGGTAGATTAGTCTCCAAGTGTTTGTCGAGGCGATTTTTAAAGGTGTTTACGTTATTACTACTAAGCACATCATGTGGTGGATGGTTCCAAATTGTTGATAGCTTGATAGGGAAGAAGTGCTCAGCCACTGACGTTCTGTATGGTTTCAGCTGCAGTCTTTGCCCATTATTCCTGTTCCTTGGGTTATAATCCCGGTAAAAGAGGCCCTCAGGGCTAGCTCTAGTGAACCCATTCAGGTATTTGAAGGTTTCTATTAACTGGCCTCTAAGTCGTCTTCTTTTAAGTGATATCAGTTTCAGTTCGTCGAGTTTTTGCGGACATGTCTTATATCTGAGTTCCGAAATCATTTTTTGCTCGGTGCTGAACCCGCTTCTTTTTAATAATATGCCCTTTTAGGTGAGGGGACCAAAATTGTAATGCAAATTCCATTTGAGGCCTGACCAGTGAAGTATGTAATGGAAGCGCGGTATCCCTGGACTTGTGGTGGAAGTATCTGGATATAAAGCCACGGACTCTATTGCCTTTCTTGTAGCATACTTTCCCTTGGATTTTCCTCTTAAGATCTTTAGTGATTAATATTCGAAGGTCTCGTTGTTGGTCGACTTCAGTTATTTGCTGGTCTGCCTTCACGTAAGCAGAATTTCGATTTTGTGATCCAACATGCATCGCAGTGCATTTTTAAATATTAAAGTTTATTTGCCACTTATCAGACCAGTCCAATAGTTTATCAAGATTCCTTTGGATGGTTATACGATCTTGCTCACAATCCGCTTTGTGGAAGAGTTAAGTGTAGTCAGCAAATTTTGTTAACTTGCCAACGATGTCGATGTCAAGGTCATTTCTATAAATTATAAAAAGATGGGGCCCAAGTACACTGCCCTGGCATACTCCTGATGTTACCGCAGCCCACTGACCTTTTCCTTGGCCAACACAGACCCGTTGCTTGCGGCCCGTAAGCTACTTTCGGAGCCACCTGGCCGCGTTTCCAGTCATGCCAAGCACTTCCACTTTTTTCAGAAGGCGTTCATGATGGACCTTATCAAATGCTGTTTGAAAGTGAAGATAAATAAGAGCGACAGCTTTGGATTTCATCGTATATCGAAGCGACCTTGTTGAAAAAGTCGAGGAGATTGGACAGACAGCCAAATTTGGCTTTCCTTAATGAGGAGGTATCTCTCGAGGTGACGGAGGTCTTCAACAGGTCTATGACTACTGGAATTATTCCAGAAGATTGGAAAACAGCAAACATCTTAGCCATATTCAAGAAGGGTTGTAGGCAGGAGTCGGGAAATTATAGACCAATCAGTCTCATGTCTGTGGTCGGTAAGAACATTGAAAGATTGATAAAAATAAGTATAACACGTCACCTCTAGAAAAACAAAATTTTCAAGGAAACCCAACACGGCTTCAGAAGCAAACTTAAACTTAGCAAATTTAGATAAGTCTCAGACATTCGCAAAGCCTGTTCTGCAAAACTATTTCTAGTAGGTTTGATACACCAGTAGCAATTGATATAGGACTGTAGTCACCTTAGTCGGTCACTCATTTTGTATTCGATTTTACGATAGGTTTTACGACAACATTCATTAGTAACTTAGGAAGGTAATTAAGTTCAAGGCAGCTAGTGAATAAAATACAAATGAAATGAAGAAGTTGAACAGAACTTTGAGATTAGACCTGTTCTCCATTAATCCCCTGGCTGCTGCTCGGTGTCATCTCTTTGTGAGTAGACCATTGAGATTAGACCTGTTCCCCATTAATCCCTTGGCCGCTTTTCGGTGTTATCTCTTTGTAAGTAGCCCATTAAGATTAGACCTGTTCCCCATTAATCCCTTGGCCACTGTTCGGTGTTATCTCTTTGTGAGTAGATCATTGAGATTAGGCCTGTTCTCCATTAATCCCTTGGCCGCTTTTCGGTGTTATCTCTTTGTAAGTAGACCATCAAGATTAGACCTGTTCCCCATTAATCCCTTGGCCACTGTTCGGTGTTTTCTCTTTGTAAGTAGCCCATTAAGATTAGACCTGTTCCCCATTAATCCCTTGGCCACTGTTCGGTGTTATCTCTTTGTGAGTAGATCATTGAGATTAGGCCTGTTCTCCATTAATCCCTTGGCCGCTTTTCGGTGTTATCTCTTTGTAAGTAGACCATCAAGATTAGACCTGTTCCCCATTAATCCCTTGGCCACTGTTCGGTGTTTTCTCTTTGTAAGTAGCCCATTAAGATTAGACCTGTTCCCCATTAATCCCTTGGCTGCTGCTCGGTGTTATCTCTTTGTGAGTAGACCATTAAGATTAGACCTGTTCCCCATTAATCCCTTGGCCGCTTTTCGGTGTTATCTCTTTGTAAGTAGACCATCAAGATTAGACCTGTTCCCCATTAATCCCTTGGCCACTGTTCGGTGTTATCTCTTTGCAAGTAGCCCATTAAGATTAGACCTGTTCTCCATTAATCCCTTGGCTGCTGCTCGGTGTTATCTCTTTGTGAGTAGACCATTGAGATTAGACCTGTTCCCCATTAATCCCTTGGCCGCTTTTCGGTGTTATCTCTTTGTAAGTAGACCATCAAGATTAGACCTGTTCCCCATTAATCCCTTGGCCACTGTTCGGTGTTATCTCTTTGTAAGTAGCCCATTAAGATTAGACCTGTTCCCCATTAATCCCTTGGCCACTGTTCGGTGTTATCTCTTTGTGAGTAGATCATTGAGATTAGGCCTGTTCTCCATTAATCCCTTGGCCGCTGTTTAATCGCGCTTTTGCCTGCCCTGTTTGAATATCGTAAGTAATTACTGATGTAATACGCTTCTTCTTGTAAGTTAGCCGCCTTACAATTCAGGTATCTTGTGTAAGAACGAGGCTCGAGTAATGCCTGACGTCGTCCCCAGCAGGAAAGTGGTCCCTGAGGCCCTTACGTAAGTAGTGTCCAAACTGTTTACGTTCCCTTGTGTTTCCCGCTCACTTGTGTTTCCCGCTCACTTGTGCTTTCCGCTCACTTGTATTTTTCCGCTCACTTGTGTTTCCCGCTCAGGTACGTTTTCTCACTCACTTGTGTTTTCTCGCTCACTTGTGTTTTCCCGCACATTTGTATTTTGTCACTTGCCCTTCCCGCACCAGTCATTGGAGACGAAGCGGATACAATGTAGATTCCCCACCAGCGATTGCTACGTATCCCAACTTTTGACACATTGTTGCAAAAGTTTTCGCTCTTGTGCGCTAGATTTGAAATTCAATTAGGTTGCATCACCGCCAATTTGAAAAGCGGCGAGTGATGAAAACAAAGACGCTATCTGCTGCTAAGTTTAAACGTGGACATGGTTTGAGAACTTCAGAACAAAAGAAGACTAAAAGAAAGAGTAGCATCGAGGACTACGAAGTTTCTAGAAGAAGCATTTGAAGTTTAAAGTTGACGAAGCAGTGTCGTTTGTGGAATGAGGGAAGCAAGTGGAGGAAGCAGAGTCGTTTGTAGAATGAGGGAAGCAAGTGGAGAAAACAGTTTCGTTTGTGGAACAAGGGAAGCAAGTGAAGGAAGCAGTGTCGTTTGTTTAACGAGGGAAGCAAGTGAAGGAAGCAGTGTCGTTTGTGGGACGAGGGAAGCAAGTATAAAGCAGAGTCGTTTGTGGAACGAGGAAAGCAAGTGGAGGAAGCAAGCAGAGTCGTTTCAAAACGAGAGAAGCAAGTGGAGGAAGCAGAGTCGTTTGTGGAACGAGGAAGCAAGTGTAGGAGGCAGTGTCATTTGTGGGACAAGGGAAGCAAGTGGAGGAAACAGAGTCGTTTGTGGGACGAGGGAAGCAAGTGGACAAATCCCTTGATAAAGTTGTTGTGGAACCACATGCACCGGCATCCCTGTGTGTGATCAGTATTTGTATATAACTGCCTGCACCAGCATCCCTGTGTGCAATCAGTAATGTATATAACTGCCTGCACCTGCATCCCTGTGTGTGATGAGTGATGTATATACCTGCCTGCACTAGCACCACTGTGTGTGATCAGTGATGTATAAAACTGCATGCACCAGCATCACTGTGTGTAATCAGTAATGTATATAACTGCCTGCACCTGCATCCCTGTGTGTGATGAGTGATGTGTATACCTGCCTGCACTAGCACCACTGTGTGTGATCAGTGACGTATATAACTGCCTGCACCTGCTGGTGGCGTGTTTGTGAGTCAGGTTTGTTAACGGGTCTTGTCTATCGCTGTGGTTTTCCACAAATGGAGCCGCGTTTGGACTAGTGGAGGTAGCTCTGGATTCTTGTCCTGGTGAGCCGTTATTTGCGGGTTGCTACTGGTCTTTTTGCTCCGTGGCGCCTGGGCATCACAGGCTTCTTCATCTCTTATTTTTTCGTTTATATAGTAGTGAGCCTTGCTGCGTGGTCAACTGCGGGAGATGTATCCATCTCGGCGTCCTCCTGGCCACTGCAGGAATTATTTCTAGGACTGGGCATCTCTAGTGCCGGGGCGGTCGTTGGGCTGAGAGAGGAAGCACTGCAGCCGGGTAGGAGTGCTGGAGTCTTGTTACGATGTTGTCCTGACGATGTGTGGATATCGTCGGCGGGGAGGGAGAAAGGGGGCTGGTTGAATTGACGATTTAGCTGCTTTGGCATAATTAAGGCAATTTGGGTTATCGTCTTTCCAGATTTGGATGGATTGTTTCCGTGTAACTCTGCATTTGTTTTGTGTGATTGTTATTTCTTTTTGGTCCATGTATACTTGGCAGTTGCGATCGCCTGCCTCATGGTAGTATAAGCAGCGGTAGCATTTAGGGTAGCGGGCTGTGCAGTCTTTTCTGTCGTGCTCGCCAGCACACTTCTTACAACGTTGGGGTGTATGTGGCTGGCAGTATGCGATGACGCGGCCGTATTCTATGCAATTTTTGCACATTGGGGGCCATGTTGCAGCTGGGTAGGTTTTGGTTCTTCCTTGTTCACCCGGTATTACTATGAATCCTGGCGCGTCATGTCATGGGATGGTAAATTGATAGACAGTAGAACTTGCGTTACGTGATTTTATCAATGTTGCTTGACGGACTTCGGTAACTCCGTAATCCTCGGCTAGACCTTCAGCAAAAGCACTAAAGTCGGTTGTAGGTGTGTAACGGGAGGTGTTTATAATTCGTTTTATATCGTTCAAGGACGGATGTATTTCAACTGTAACTTTGAGTTTGCTTATGTGGGTAATCTTTTGTATAGCGTTACTTCGTTCACGTTTTACGACGTAGGCCAGATATTTCTTTCCCAGTCGCTGAATTTCTTTTGGGTTTCCTCCAAGTTGTTCGGTGAGTGACTTCATCATTATAAATGGATTAGTTGAAAAACAACTTTGCTTGCACCACTTTCGTTGAACGTTATGAGGAAGTGGGTGGAGAATGGTGCCGGTCTTTTCTCCTGGGTAGGAGGGTCACTCTGGGAAGAGCGCATCGAGACTACAGCCTCTCTTTGCTCTACCCCGTGATCTATCTGGAATTGGAGGATCGCTCTCTCCGTCTCCTCCTCTGGGTATTCTCTATATCCGGTGGGGTGTCCGTTTACTTTGCAGTAAAAACTGTGCGATTCTTCGGACTGGCACGACTGGGGATCTTCCAGTTTGTCATGGTCGTCGTGGAAGCAGTATGAGCATCTTTGCTTAACATTACAGTTTCCTCTCGTGTGTCCGTATTTCTGGCATTTATAACATCGCATCGGACGTCTCTCAAATGGTGTAACCTTGGTTTTGGTGGCGCAGAAGGGAATGTCTAGATATGAAGGTGGAGTAGGGCAGTTGAATTTTAGCTTCGATAACGCAGTCTTCGTATTGAACGAGTCCAGTGATGTACTCCTCGATTTCCTCTTTCTGGATATCTTCATCGTAGATCAAACCTGAACTTGTAGAGAAAGTCAGATGTGGCACTGTTTTGCATGGCTTTTCACAGAGTCTAGTTTTGGAGAGAACTGTGTCACTTTGAAGTGTTGTGTCTACTCTGATGACAAAGCCTTCGTCGCCGCTGTTGGCGATGCTCAGGACTGGGCGGCCAGTAAAAGAGCCCAGCTCTTTTCGTAGAGCGTATGGACAAATATCCGATCTGTCATTGGCGTCGAACGTGATCTTCAGGTGTTCGGGAAAGGTATGACTATTGTTGAACAAGTTGTGTTCAGTGAATGGTGTGGATTGCTTTCTCCTTGCAGCCCTCGGAGCTCGATTGGGGTTTTTGTGTGGTGGAGAATCGTCGAAGTTGTTGACGGACGTAGAGGTAAAGGTACTTGTGTAAGTTGCGGGTTCTTTAGTTTGTTGGTTCTTTACTTGTTCGTGGATATGGAGAAAAATAGCCTTGACATGGCCCTGGAGCCTCGTTAGACGGTCGGCAAATGTGCTAGGTTCTGCGGCGAAAGCTTCTGCTTCCTGCTCAGAGAGGCCGGTCACTTGGCTTAGTAGATTCCTGATTTCCTGGACGTTCTTGGTTAACTCGTCGATGCGTTCATCTCTTCGGTCATCTTCGGCTGAGGTGACGCTGGTCATCTTGGAGAGGTTGACGTTCTTGGTCGTTGGAATCTTGGTTGTTATCGCTCTGGATGGGATGCTGGTCCCTCCTAAATGGAGTTTTTTTCTACTCCCCATCAGCCCCTGGTTCGTGCCAGGGGCCAGGGAGCTCACTTTTGAAGGCCTCTTGACCGGCTTTACTGAATTTAAATTACGGGAAATATAAAGTATCACAAACAATGCAAGCAAACGTGCGTTTTAAGGTCCCAGCACAAACTAGGGACCAACCAGTTAATAAACCGTATGTGAACGAACCCGAATTCCTCGACGTCCGAAATGGTTGACTAAGTTCGACAAGAAGTTATGCTCCCACGAAACGTAAAAGAAGAAGTTAATATGCCTAAAAAACAGCAAACAGTTAGTAATCCGGCCGGGAACAAATTCGATTTCGCGCTTCATTAGAAAGCAGCTGGATGAATCTAGTTGCCCGGACGTACCGCGTGAACATCACCGCATCCGTTTAATCCACATAAAAGACCAGAGCTGAGCTCAGACCGGGCTCGGAAAGTGAGGTAGTTGACAGATTAGCTCCAGCACCTCGCCACGTCATCCGTCGCTCGCCATTTCGTAAAGTAGTTCCGCCCTTGTCGCCTAGGGTCGTCCACAGTGGTTATAAAGACTAGCATAATTAGATCATCGAAGCCTCGAAAGTAGTGACTGTTCATCGACAGCATGTATAAATAGATAGAATACATATAACTGATTGCTAGCTTAACTCGGCATTATTTGAGTAGAGACACCGTGCTTCTAAGCTTCAACTCCGAGCATCTGAGCCTCAACGCAGGATTATCGTCCTACACCATGAACGCACCTACTTCTCAAGCACGTAAACGGCACGATATGGTGCTAATCTAAGATCTACGGCACTGTACTGTGCCAAGAGTACGTTCGACCAGCACCTACGTCGGAGCGTGTGTTGTAGGAGGAATTTTCGTCCGACGGAAAGCCCCAAATTGGACCCCAGGATTCTGAGCGTCAACCAAAAGTTAGGTTACTATCCTATCCATAGTAGGTGTGCCCAGTGTGCCAATATTTTGTGATAAGAGCCGAGGTAATAGGGTTAGCCGTGACGGATCAACGCCGGGTCCAAAGCGATTAATCCGAGGAATTATGGAATGAGTCATGGTCTGTGTAACCAAATTATAAAGAACACGTAGCGCTCTCATGTAACGAGTCTATGTCAGGTGACTCATTTGGGTGATGCCCCGTCTGACATAATAAGTCGACTATGTTCAATTACTGTTTGTTAGACCAACAAGCGAATTAGAAAAGCTGAAGAAGGGTGCAGAAGCAGCGTTGACCCACATAAATAATTGGTATTCTTCGAATGCGTTCAAAGATAATACAAATAAAACGCAACGCAGTATCCTGTGTTTTGCTGTTGATTATATGGGAGCAAATACCCTCTTGATAACAGAGGCAAAAGTCTGTGAGAGTGGGACTTCGATCCAAATCTGACCTTCGTTGGACATCATGTTGATGAGCTCTGTTTCAGACTAAATGGTACACTCACGTTTTTCAGTCGAACGAAGAAACAACTCGACTTTAAATCCAAACTTCTTATAATCAATGCTCGGATTTTTTTACATTTAAACTACAGCCCAAAAATATAGGGTGAGTGCAACGGAAACATCACTCTCAGACATTGAACATAGCATAAACTTCACCGCTAAAGTAACCCACGATGGGAAGTTTAGAAAGAGCGATCATGTAACGCCTATTCGAAAGAAACTTGGGTGGCTGAACTTCCATGATCGACTAGAGCTTAGTGAAGCAATAAGAGTCTTTAAAATTCAGAACAAGCTTTCCTGTTTAAAAGGTGTTGTATTGTAAACTTGAAAAGCGGCCCATCAACGATCAACCCGGAATGAAAATAATATAGACACAGAGTTCAGGAGAACAAAGACTGGGCCAAAGCTTTCACTATTTCAGGTCCAAAATGTAACAACACTCTACCAGCTGACTGGGTCGTGGTTTGGAACTGTTGGACGTGAATGGGCGGAGTTGCAGTTGAGCAAGTTGCTGTTTTTCGGATGATACGGCGCTGGTGGAGGATTGAGAAGAGAAACTATGTAGGCTAGTGTCTGAGTTTGGCAGAGTGTATGAGAGGAGGAAGCTTCGAGTGAACGTAGGTAAAAGTAAAGTAATGAGATGCTCGAGGACTGTTGATGCGAGCAGAATTAGTGCCCCCCTAAAAGGAGAGTAGTTGAAAAAAGTTCAGTGTTTAAAGTACCTGGGCTCACATGTGGAGAGGACTGAATTAGTAGAAACTGAGGTGAAGTTGCGAGTGAAGAGGGGTGTAAAGTGCTGGGTGCACTGAAGAGTGTAATAAGCTGCAGGATGTTGGCGATGGAAGCAAAGAGAAGGCTGTACAAGGGTGTCATTGTCCCAACTATGCTATGCGAAGCTGAGACTTGGGGGTGAGAGCAGAGGAGAGAAGAAGTTTGAATGTTTTCGAGATGAAATGTTTGAGGAGCATGACTGGAGTGTCGCTGCGAGACAGGTGGTTCGAATGAGAACGGGGATGGTGAAAATAAATGAAAGACCGAGTGGATTCGCGTGTTCTGAGATGGTTCGGGCACATGGTGGGGATGGATGAAGGGAGATTGGTTAAAAAAGTGATGAAGGCGGAGGTGAGTGGTCGCAGGCCTAGAGGTAGACCGATGTTTGGGTGGATGGATGGTGTGAAGCAGGCGTTAGGAAAAAGAGACTTGAATGTGGAAGTAGCGAGAGAGCGTGCAATGAACAGGCGTGAGTGGAGAATGGTTGTGAATGGTTGATTTTGACGCTGCTCTGATGTGCTTTGCCGCCCTAGGCATCACGTTGCCAAGATGGTTGTGGGGGTCGGAGGCCCGGCCATCATGATGAGGGGGGTAAACCAGTAAAAACCGTCGGGCCCTGCTGCTGAGTACGGATCCTCGGACCGCACTCGTGAGCCAGAGTGTGTGTTGCGGGGTTACCGTACGGACTTTTTAGCGCAAAAGGATTAAGTTGTGGGAGTGTGAGCGTATGAGGGTGTGAATTGCGCCATGCCGTAGGCCTAATGTCAGTATCTGTATCTGTACCAGCTGATATACAGAATTGTGCAACCATATCTTCTTTCAAGCAGAAATAAACCCCTCTATTGCTTGTCCGTAGGCAGTGGCAGGCAGAGTGAAACAATTGATGACTATTAACACGAAAACAAAGGTGTAATACAATGGCCAAGTTTAATGTCAAAATCCGTTTTGAACAACTAACGGAGTAGGCAGGGAGTCCTACCCTTGCTTCTCCTCTTCAATGTGTTTGTCAACCGCTTACATATAGCGTGTCTGCATCATTTCCCTCCAGCTGTAATGTCTATATGTTCAATAAATTACATTTCTACTGTAAGCTCTATATGCTGCTTATTTAGTTAAAATAAATTAATATGACGTGACTTGTCAGATGTTTAGTAGGCGCTGGCACTTTTACTATAGAGGTTATGACAGAACGTCCGGTCCGACCGCTTATTATTACGTCATAATGGCGTATTTGCCAGCTAGAACATGGTTCCGGAAGAAAGTAAAGCTTAATATACACACATATGATTTGTATTGCATGTGTAATTGTGTACAATAAAGTGCTTATAGTGTGACGATCCATCGACCTCGGCCAATTTTCTTGATTCTTGTTTATGAAAATTTATTATATGAGTTCTCCTTATTATTAAATGAATACTGTCGCATCGCTTAGCCCCGCCACAGCGGTCACCTACACCGCAGCGCTTTCCCTCACCGCAGCAGCGCCATGCTACACCACTATGATGCCCTCCACCGAAGCGCTCTCCTCCATCGCAGCGCTACCTACTCCCCATTGCAGCTCTGCCCTTCATCGCAGCGCTATTATCAACCGCAGAACTGCCCTCCATCACAGCGCTATAATCCACCGCAGCACTGCCCTCTATCAGACCTCTGCCCTCAATCACAGCTCTGCCCTCCATCGCAGCTCTGCCCTCCATCACAGCGCTATTATCCAGCGAAGCACTGCCCTCCATCACAACGCTATTATCCACCTCAGCACTGTCCTCCATCACAACGCTATTATCCACCGCAGCACTGCCCTCCATCACAGCTCTGCCCCCCATCGCAGCGCTATTATCCACCGCAGTACTGCCCTCCATCACAGCGATATTATCCATCGCAGCACTGCCCTCCATCACAGCGCTATTATCTATCGCAGCAATATCCTCCATCACAGCGCTATTATCTACCGCAGCACTGCCCTCGATCACAGCACTGTTATCCACCGCAGCACTGTCCTCCATCACAGTGCTATTATCCACCGCAGCGCTGCCCTTCATCACAGCGCTATTATCCACCGCAGCACTGCCTCACTCACGGCGCTATTATCCACCGCAGCCATGCCCTCCATTACAGCGCTATTATCCACCGCAGCCCTGCCCTTCAGCGCAGCGCTATTATCCACCGCAGCACTGCCCTCCATCACAGCGTTATTATCCACCACAGCACCTTCCCTCCATCACAGCGCTATTACCCACCGCAGCACTGCCCTCCATCAAAGCGCCTCTATCCATCGCAACACTGCCCTCCATCACAGCACTGTTATCCACCGCAGCCCTGCCCTCCATCACAGTGCTATAATCCACCGCAGCACTGCCCTCCATCACAGCGCTAGTATCCACCGCGGCACTGCCCTCTATCAAAGCGCTATTATCAATCGCACCACTGCCGTCCATCACAGCGCTCTTATCCCCCGCAGCACTGCCCTCCACCACAGCGCTATAATCCACCGCAGCACTGCCCTCCATTAAAGCGATTTTATTCATCGCAGCACTGCCCTCCATCACAGCGCAGTTATCCACCGCAGCACTGCCTTCCATCACAGCGATATTATCCACCGCAGCACTGCCCTCCATCACAGCGCTATTATCCACCGCAGCACTGCCCTCCATCACAGCGCTATTATCCATCGCAGCA
>SDVV010006273.1:0-18571 GCA_016164225.1 Gammarus roeselii
AAGTCAGCAATATAATCTGGGAATTTATTAAAAAAAAAAAAAAATAGTTTCTGTTAATAAGTCTTCAATTGTAATCCCTGCTACAGTGAGTAAATAATAATTACACGTCCGTACCGGTATCTTGATATTGTCAAATCTTTCAATCTGTTACGGCATTGTGCAGATAACCGGAAAAAACGCGCATCTTCGCCACGCCATTTGTCTGTCTTTTCGCTAGCTGCGCTCAAAAGATTCGGCATCAGCACTAAGCCTTACTGTGTATTTGTTCACGCTGCTGGGGTACCTCAATACAACAGTTTAATGACAACGAAAGAACAACAGCAAAAACTTATCACCTCGCCCATCGGCCGTGCTGTGCCTGACCCTCTCTCTGGGGGCGTCATGCTCTCATCACATATCTAGTAGGCGCCTGGGAACCTAATCTTGGTTCATTTGTTCCCGGGACGCGGTCCCCATTGAGTCCAGGTATAAGTTATTCAGCACCTCTATGCAGCAAGTGAAGCCAGCGGGTGTTTTCGCAACCTTTCCTATTTGGTTTGATCTTCAAATAATAAATAAAGTCGCTAAAGTAAGAGGTACCCATTCCTTCTCTTCCCCCTATTTTCCCCAACTACTGATTCCCTTATTTTGTTTCTAACTTCCTCATACACCGATCCCCTTCTTTTCGCCCTATCCTCCACTACAACTGCTCCCCTTATTTTGTTTCGAACTTCCTCATACACCCATCCCCTTCTTTTCCCCTATCCTCCACAACTACTGGTCCCCTTATTTTGTTTCCAACCTTCTCATACACCCGTCCCCTTCTTTTCTCCCTGTCCCCCACAACTACTGGTTCCCTATTTTGTTACTAACTTTCTCGTATATCAATCCTATTCTTTTATCCCCTTCTTCCCCAAGTTGCCCACCTTCGCGTGGGTCTAATAAATAACGCACGTGAACTGTGGGTTAACGCATGCAGGTGCGATAAAAAACAAAAGGGGCACTTGCATCCTGATTTATGCCAAGAGGTCCTTAGAAAATATGGGAACGGGCAGACAATACGGGCTATGGTCGGCTCAACGCCTCCTGCAGTTAAGAGATAATTCCATGGGAGAAATTCCATCAAGGATGCAGGCGAGATTACACCCGGGGACGGGCAAACAAACGTTAATTTCTGCACGGGGAGCTCACCAGGGGGAGCTGTGCATGAATATTTTGTCTGAACGTGAGACGGTGAGGAGCTTTCCTAAGCTCTCGTAACATAAAAAAAAGATAAAAACTATAAGGAAAATTATAAACAGTTTTGCACGCGATTTACATCAGTTTGACACTAAACTAGCCGGTCAAAACAACGACCTAAAAAAGAATACATTGACAAATAAAATTACAATCAACTACGACACAAATAAACAATAGCACTTACACAAGACAGAGTGTGAAGTAAGAAGCTTGACAAAAATCACACATGCAGAGCGTCGGGTGGCCATGTATCATCAATTTGTCATGGCGGTATCTTCTAAATTTAGGATGAGGCCGCACAGATGCATCAAAGTTGTACCGAAGAGGTGATGCATCCTGTCGCGCGGCATCATTGACATGCTGGTGTGATGCTCCCATGGCGACACTGATGCTAATGCAATGGGTAGTCTGGCTCAGGACGCTGGCCGGGCAGTGGACGAGAGAAGTGCCAAATGGCCTCGATCACGTCTTCAACAGACGGTAACGGAAATGATAGAAACATCGTAGGGTGTAACAGCTACCACTATTTTTGCGAGCCAGCATAGCATACTCTTAAGTAGGAAGTGAAATATTACACAGCATGAAAAAATTGTGTACATCATTATACCGTGCAATCAATCCTCGAAACACTAAAAACGTGGTGCACGATGTGATTATATCTAAATTCGGATTCTTGACAAAGAAATCCAACCTGTTTTATAAAAGAGCCTCGTTTCTTTGTCCGTCTGTCCGTCACACATCGTGATTGGCGACAATGATTAGGATCGAGTCAGCAACGGGCCGCGACTAGGGATATATTTTCAAGGAGACGAGTAATAATGGTTTCAAGAATACAGCAAAATAAGGAGCACAAGGATGATGTTGACACTTGATAGGATCATCCTAGCAGCCGTACTGATGAAAACATTGGTTCCTTGGCGTGAAGAGGGAGGTGGCACAACTATGCACAATTATATAACTTCACAACTATACCTGATATAAATAATAATATCAGCAATTTTGACAGTGCAAGCAAATTTTTTTCTCCCTTCTATAGATTTTTACATTGCGATGGTGCATATTCGCATTAGATTACGTAAAATCTTATCAATTTTGAGAAGGTGCAATTTTACCGTGTGTGAAGCGACAAAGCTCTGCCCCAGCCGTTTCATTTACCATGACAACGACGTAACTGTAGAAGCTGACTCAATTATAAGGGCATTACAAGGAACGGACATGCACTTTTTGGATCCAGGATTCTGTACTCTTTTGAATGATACACGACGCTGATCATTCTGCTGAAGAAGAAACGGTACAGTAGAAGACATTGTCTCTCCGTTAGGCTGGCGGACAGGATTATCCATGGAATATGAAAGGGTGATGGCTTTAAGTGGTATTATGGACAATGTACTGGAAGAACCAACACACATCCCGACCAGTAACGGTCCAGGAGAAAGGAATGTCAAGTGTTTACCTTCAATCACATCACAGCGCCCTATGTGGACCAAAGGACGCGGCCAGTGTTTGACAGAAGGGCCAGAGCTGGCCGGTTTCCTGGCAAAACATGAGGGCGGTGATGTTTGAGGAGACGAAAGTCAATGTTTTGAGGCAAAGAGTTCCCGACAAAGGTTGGTTTCCTAGGCAAGCTGTGGGATATGGACGGACGCTGACTCTCGAGCTTGTCACCAAGTTTCTCAGGAGAGGAGGGCATGATAGAACCCATTAACACACTGGGCTGAGCCCCAAATTTCTCATGAGAGGAGGGCATGATAGAACCCCTTAACACACTGGGCTGAGCCCCAAGTTTCTTAGGAGAGGAGGGCATGATAGAACCCCTTAACAAACTGGGCTGAGCCCCAAGTTTCTCAGGAGAAGAGGGCATGATAGAACCCCTTAACATACTGGATCAAGTCCCAAGTTTCTCAGGAGAGGAGGGCATGATAGAACCCCTTAACATACTGGACCAAGTCACAAGTTTCTCAGGA
This sequence comes from Gammarus roeselii, assembly GCA_016164225.1. Taxonomy (NCBI): domain Eukaryota; kingdom Metazoa; phylum Arthropoda; class Malacostraca; order Amphipoda; family Gammaridae; genus Gammarus; species Gammarus roeselii. The sequence continues at coordinate 3,183 of SDVV010006273.1, forward strand.
GAGGAGGGCATGATAGAACCCCTTAACATACTGGACTAAGTCCCAAGTTTCTCAGGAGAGGAGGACATGATAGAACCCCTTAACATCCTGGACCAAGTCCCAAGTTTCTCAGGAGAGGAGGGCATAATAGAACCCCTTAACATACTGGACCAAGTCCCAAGCTTCTCAGGAGAGGAGGGCATGAAAGAACCTCTTAACATACTGGACTGAGCCCCAAGTTTCTGATGATTAGATGGCATTTTAATAGATACGTCATCCAGGAGTAAATAATCGATGTGAGCATTGAAATGCCATTAGCAGACACAGGCCTGAGAATAGCCAAGTCAGGACTCTGCCATACCAAGTCGAGAACCACGACTGAATGCTTGCGCCACCAGGTGGTGGTGTTCAGCTGCCCTAGAACGAAATATTCCGCCTTTAAAGCGGCGCCAATTTGATTGAAACTGCCATCGGCATAAGTTTGACGTCTATTTATGGTCGTGTCAGCTTTGCACCTAACTATCAGATTGTGCCCGAGTTCACTTTTGCTTACGCAGTTCAGTCAGTCCTGGCTTTTATATTCGAAAGACTTAGGTACTAACTGCGAGTATTAAAGATCGATCAAATTATACCGGTGGTTCAATATCACAGAGCATATGCCTCGCAACCTGCGATTTTCCTGATCTGTATACTGGTCTTTCTTCAAGTTGCAGCCATTTCTAGACATTATAAGTGTTCTGCGTTAGGAGGTCTCAATGTTACCATTTGGCTAGCCAATAGAAGTTATTACAATGTTACAATGTATCCAATGTTACCTGATTAACGTATACATGCCTTCAGCCATCATTCGTATCTCAGTGCTAGAGAGTGCTGGAATATGTGTGAACAAGCAGTACCAATAACAATTTCACTGTTGGGAGTCGTGTATACAAAACGAAATTTTAGATTGCTGCATTTGTAAATTATACATATTCAACCATTTTTTTCATTACAAAATGACTGTAATTGGGAGTGTCAATAAATCTCAAACCCCTACACACATAGTCCTCAGATTTGTGGTGTGTTAATCATGGATCCCCATAATGGCCGTCAAGTTACTCATCAACACATTAAGTTACCGAAGACCCTACTTCAATCACGATCCCGTCAAATAACTCTGTAAGCCCCTATGCATATTGATAAATATTGCATACATGTCTCCGTCCGCGTGTCTCTGCGATCCGTTTGTATGTGTGTGTGTGTGTGTGTGTGAGAATGTGTGTGTGTGTGTGTGTGTGCGCCTTTGGATGAGTCTCATACATTCAAGTTTATCTGACCCATGCATATTTTTCTGACTCATGTACTTCTTTGTAGTTCACGTATATGCATCAGACCCGTATACACCTGGTGGCAGCACCATCTGACTCATTAAAGAAAACCTTTACCTTTCAGTTCACGTTACCAAGATACAAAATATTGTTTCAATCTTGGAGCCATTTCCTCACAGGCCCTTTGAATGAGGCCCATACCCCGTCGCTCTGCGTCCAGTTGCTGATTCTTGATACGGCGTTACATTTTTTTTCTTGCGAAAGTCAATTCTCGGCCTCTGGATGAGTTCATGAAACCTTGCTTAATCGTAACAAATATATTTCCCGATGGATTTACTCAAGAAAGAGTCGTTTTGAGCACGTATCATGAGCACCGTTGGAGATAGCTTCTCAATGTCAGAGAGTGTAATTAATTCAAGTTGAACTTAGAAGCTCTACTACTTTCGCTCAATGAACTCTGATGTACGATTGCTCAGATCTAACTACGAATTCAAATTTAAAATCGCTTGACAGCGGTGATACTTTCGATTACGGAAATACTATCTTGTTCCGTCTGAGTGTACCGCCAATACACCTTCCAAGTTTCATAAATGTTGGTCCAATGGCCTCGGCGTTGTTCATGGACGAACGGGCACACGGGCAGACAAACAGACGTGACGACACTAGCGTATTGTAATGCAGGTTTATGTATTAAATGTAGTGTTCTCGCATACATGAAAACGGGCAATGAGAAGATTTCGTTAGCATAGTAATTATCATTTTGCTCAGGTTCGTGAACAAACATGTGGTGGAACAAATTCAACTAAAAAAAGAGGACGGTATAAACAGTAATGAATAACTTTTTTCATGAAGGAAAATATACTTCAACATTTTCGATTCTACACATAAGTTCGAGTCTACACTGGAATCTTCATCTATTAGAGTAAAAATACAAATCTTACCAAGACAGGAACAGACTTGCACCGAAAACAGATTCAAAATAAACCTCTAGTCTGAGTTGCTATGGTTGATATCCATCAGAATTAACCAAATTCCAAGAGTTTCAGTAAATAGAAGGATGAGATTTTTAGCGTTCATTATCACACGGTACTCTAATAGAGGAATCTGATGTCAAAGTTCTCTCACATTGTTCACCCTTCGTTCTGTTTATATTAGAACCAACTTTCAATGACGAACTAAGATTGAACTGAACAGCTTTAGTAGTTCACCATCTTTTCATAGGTGACCTGATAACAGTTCCAGTGTCGAATTAGAATTTTGAATTGAAGTCTCCTCAAAGTCTTGTGCTTCATTACTCTCTTGCCGTTCACTTTATAATACAAATCGGCTCCTCAAATTTTTTTTTTAATAAGATCGAAGTAGGGCACACACTATTCGTATAACAATAACTTTAGCCAGACAAAAAATACTCTGGCGGATGAGATGGAAGTCGGCGACATCACACGCAACAAGCGATGCAACCGGCGATGCAACAAGCGACGCAACAAGCGATGCAACAAGCGACGCAACAAGCGACGCAACAAGCGATGCAACAAGCGACGCAACAAGCGATGCAACAAGCGATGCAACAAGGAACGCAGCAAGCGACGCAACACGATCCTTATTCCAGGCAAAGCAATATTTTCGTAAAGGGGTTAATTAAATTTCTTGATTGCCTCCGTTTGATCCACTGAGCGCACCCATTCGCTAAAAGACACAGCTTCATTGTCATGCTCAGTATCTTTATTGTGCCTTCCTCATCCTCTTCGCCCTCTGCCTGCTTCGGTGCCCACCAGTCCCCTTACGGTGTCACGGTCTGGTGGAGAGGCTGCCGCGGTGGTGGGGTCCGGTGTCCCAGGTCCGGTGACGTCGGAGTGGGCAGACCGAGAGAGGTGAGGCCTTGGAGTGGGTATCATCTGATACCCTCACTAGGGGCTGTGCTCCAGTGAATTTTGGAACTGCTTTGCGACACCCGCAAGCAAAACTGGTGGTAGCGATATAAGAATGGAAAAATCATTCCTAGGTCATTGAGATAACTGACCTTGAAAAGGTTTTATGACACTGTTATTAACCACCCGATCACAAGCATTCACTCATGAGTTATTGTTATGAAGTAGCGAGATGAGTGAGCGTGGAAATTTGACTATTGTTTCCGATTAATTTGTTGTGCGTTATTTAGATAATAGTGTTCCAATACTGTCATTAGTATGTGAACCAATGCATCCCCGTGTCATGCATATATTCGACAAACCAATATGTAACAGTCACAAGCTAAAAAAAGAGGGAAAGGAGTGACACCAAACATTGCCGCTATTCTCATCAAACAGGAAGAATGACTTTTAGTGCTGACATTACGTTGATAAAGCCGAAAATGAAAGGTAATAGCCATAATACACACTGTTGCAAGTCACAATCAGTTTCGCCACATCTGTCATTCCCGGAGTCACCCTAGCCGACACAGCTTAGGTTCTTATTGTCATTATCGTACCAGCATCTATCTTATATTTCAAATAGCAGGGGGAAAAAGAGCCACGATTTAGGGATGTCATCCTCATTACATGGATCAATCTTCCCTGTTTAACTGCACTGGAAAAACTGCCATGAAAAATGGGGTTGAAAAAGATGAGCGACGTCGGTTGGCGGGACGGATGTTGCTCGTTACGACGCACGGTGCGCTGCAGTCGGCGGCTGATGCTGCCAGATCCACGACAAAGCTGTTGTGGGCGGGTTTGTACTGTTCGAGGTTCACTGATATATGCACTGGAAGCCGTGATAAAAAGCCCCTATAACATCAAGTCAAGGCGTGGTGGCTACACACTGTAACGGCTCAGTGGCTACACACTGTAACCCAAAGGGAATGTGTTATGCCCATCTTTTTATACACTATAGATAAATGTGATACAGTGATGCACGTTAAAAATGTGAAAATAATTGGACTTGAGGTTTTCAAGACATAACCTCGTCAAGTGGAAAGTTTGTGACGTCGTTTACTTGTTTCTAAACATTTTCCCTACCTGAACAATTTATGACGTCACAAACGCGGAAAGTTTGTGACGTCATAAGCTTGTTTCTAAACATTTTCTTAAGCTGAACAGTTTATGACGTCAAAAACGTGGAAAGTTTGTGACGTCATTAGCTTGTTTCTAAACATTTTTTTAGTCTGAACAGTTTATGACGTCACAAACGTAGGAAGTTTGTGACGTCATTAACTTGTTTCTAAATATTTTCTTAATCTGAACAGTTTATGACGTCACAAACCTTCACCTTCACTAGGTGATATATCGAGAACCGATTGCCGTATGTTTCTCATTTGTTGCTGTATCACATGTTGCGTTCATTCGCATTTGAGTGCAAGGGCTCGTCATGCGACGCTTCGCACTATATCCTCTCTCTCACAACATAAACTTACCTCTTTGTATATAGTGTAGTAAAGTTGAGGATAAAAGTATTTCAGTTTATAACATTGTATTAACGTCATTGGAAGATGTGCCCCAAAAAAACAGTTCTTCTGGAGGCGGAAGTTTTCTGCACTCCTACTTGCACATTACACCGTGTGGACTTCAGCCCAAAACTGTGGCTTACACCCGCGAACATCCAATCACCAACTCGGATTGGGAGCGGCCACCCAATCTGCAACTCGGATTCACTCGCCCAGGTTTAGAATGCCAAGTCCGGACATGGAAGAATAGTTTTAAATTAAGTATTACATCAGATTATAATAATACAATGTAATACTTAAATTAAAATTATCTTCTTATTCCCGGACTTGGCACATCAAACCTCGGCGCGCGAATCCGAGTTGCTCATTGGGTGGCTGTGGGTGTGAGCCACAGCTTTGGGCTGAAATCCACACGGCGTGATGTGCATGTAGGAGTGCAGAAAACTTCCTTAGCGAGGGGAACTGTTTTCCTGGGGCACAACTCTCAAGCAAGTTAATACAATGTTATAAACTGTAATACCTAAATCGTTAACAGTACTACACTATTTACAGAGAGAGGAGTTTATGTTCTGAGGGAGAGGATGGTGCGGAGCGTCGTATGACGAGCCCTTAAAAGATCAACAGTTGCTTGGTTGGGCATGGCACTCGCCCTTCATGGATTAGTGACAACGGGGAGACTGGATACTTCCAGTAGTTACTTTTCAAAATGGACTCGAAGCCGGGGTAATGGTTTCATCACCAGAGGCAATAAAATCGACTGATTTTTTTCAACTAATCAAAAAACCGTGGGTTATCCAAATCCTGAAGTTGACCGAAGAGTCCTCAACAAGCCAACAAGTTCCGCACCTTTTTGCAGTTGTCCTACTCTTATTGAGGGCATCGCCCACCATGAGACTATTGCTAGTGATACGGACTGACCTAGAGAAAACAAGTGCGTTCATTGCAGGATGCGTTACATGTATAAGATAATGAGAAAATTTAGCCAAATTGTAAATGTCATGCATGAAAAATTAAATCAAACAAATAATTAAGAGGCAGGCATTATTGAAACGATTACAACCCTTGAACAAAACTGGTTAGAAACTCGTAAATTTGGGGTTGCTTTTAGTACAATCCCGTCTGTAAAAAACACACGATTCAATTACTAGTTAAGATGGTACTTACTGTATACAATATTCGTTAACTACAGTATTGTTTGGACAAATATTTGATAGCTAGAGTATTTGTTGGGTAAATTATTTGATAGCTTCAGTATTTGCTAGTTAAATTATTTGATGACTACAGTATTGACTGGCTAAAGAATTAGATAGCTACATAATTGACTGGCTAAATGATTAGATGGTTACAGTATTTGCTGGATAAATGATTATAATGCTACAGTATTTGCTGGCTAAATGATTAACTGACTACAATAATTCCTGGTCAAATGATTAAATGGATACAGTATTGGCTGGCCAAATGATTAAATTGCTTCAGTATTTGCTGGTCAAATGATTAGATAGCTACAGTATTGGCTGGTCAAATGATTAGATGACTACAGTATTGGCTGGTCAAATGATTAGATAGCCACAGCTCCGAGTCCTCACAATGTATGCCAGTATGTTTAGGTATTGTCTGTCGCCAGCAATGTGTGAGGATAAATACACAACTGATATCAAGAAGCTGTCATTACGCCGCTCACCAACAAACCGCACATTGAAGAAAAACACCCCCGCTATTATATCAGTCTACGGGATATAAATAAGGATGTGCATTGGAGCGATAGCTCTGAGATGTTTAGACATGTACTGCCGGTTATGGTTCAGATTTTATACTTCTTGTTTGTGTTAATTGCTGCTTCCTTCGCAACTAATCCACCGGGCTTGCAATACACGCGTAGAAGCATTTCAGAAAGACAGGTGCAAGCATGAGTATTTGGAGACCATAAGTGCGCGACATATTTCAGCAATAGGAACATAAGGTACATTCGTGATGTCGTGATCAGGTTAGAGTGGCACGACTTTCTACGTAATGTCGTGATCAGGTTAGTGTGGCAGGGTTTACTAAGTAATGTCGTGATCGGCTTTGAGAGGCAGGGCTTTCTACGTGATGTCGAGAACAGGTTAGAGTGACAGGGCTTTCTGCGTGATGTCGTGAACAGGTTAGAGTGACAGGGCTTTCTGCGTGATGTCGTGAACAGGTTAGAGTGGCAGGGCTTTCTGCGTTATGTCGTGATCAGGTTAGAGTAGCAGGGCGTTCTGCGTGATGTCATGATCGGGTTAGAGTGGCAGGGCTTTCTGCGTTATGTCGGGATCAGGTTAGAGTAGCAGGGCTTTCTGCGTGATGTCATGATCGGGTTAGAGTGGCAGGGCTTTCTACGTGATGCCGTGATCGGGTTAGAGTGGCAGGGCTTTCTACGAGATGTCGTGATCAGGTTAGAGTGGCAGGGCTTTCTACGTGATGTCGTGATCAGGTTAGAGTGACAGGGCTTTCTGCGTGATGTTTAGATCAGGTTAGAGTGGCAGGGATTTCCACGTGATTTCGTGATCAGGTTAGAGTGGCAGGGCTTTCTGCGAGATGTCGTGATCAGGTTAGAGTGGCGGGGCTTTCTACGTGATGTTGCGATCAGGTTAGAGTGGCAGGGCTTTCTAGGTGATGTCGTGATCAGGTTAGAGTGGCAGGGATTTCAACGTGATGTCGTGAAACTAAAACTATGGTCCTTTTGACCCTTATTCTATAGTTAAACCATTTACTAAAGAAACCATCGAAATAGAATACGTATCTATGTCTATTTACCAAGAACGCTCTTTTTGTTTCATTTATTAAACATCAGAATCATGTGCAGTGACAAAATGTTTGTGTGTATGAAATCATTGACAATTTTTCTGCAAAGCTCGTGACTTCCTGCCGATCCAGCTGGCGACAGCAGTACGCGAGAGTGGCACCCCAACGACACGGCCATTCGAGCAACAACAAAAATATACATCAATTTGTCTCGTTATATGTAGCGGCAATGTGCATATGTACATCTCAATTTCCATCGAAACGATTTTCAAATGAAAAACTCTAATTTAATTGGGTAGAGTAGTCACAAATTGTCTAGGTGCCGGTCTGACGCACTTGTGCCACCATACAGGGACTCGGTTAAAAAACCTGTACCAGCATTGCCTTGTGTTATGGTTAGTTTTGTGTGATAGGAGAAACCACATCCATCTTCCGGTCGTCCCAAAACCCTCAAAACGATTGCAAGAGCTTCAATGATAAAAACTGTTCGTTTCTACGTACCCGGGCAGTTGGTTCAATTCGTTCTAACCTCTAGCGGCATTCATGGCTACGCGCCTGTCCTCGTGCCGTCACGCTAATGTTTTCACGGGCCCCTCAACAATTCTCCACAGAGGGTGAATAAACCGACTCTAATTTTTATTCCTGAAACTTCATGGAGATCCAACTATCGTACGCCACACGCACACACGCAAGGCGCAGTGCCGATGAGAAGAAGGCAATAAACCGAGACCGCGTGTCATTAAGACGAAACCTTCTGGCATTTCAGCCACGTTTAATTAATTGTACGCATTTTATTAGCGACGTAAAACAGTTTTATTGGAGGTGACCACAGCGAAGGGGCTCGGGAGCCGGCACTACTGGATGGGGCAGCCGGATAGTGAGAGGGGGCCACTATAAGCAGCGCAAAAACGCCGAACACCGGTCCAACACTGGAATAGTTACTGAACCTGGATACTGAAGGCGACAGCATGGGTCGAAATAACCCCGCCCAAATGACAGGGTAAGCAGGTGGAGAGGGAAGAAATTCTACCTGATACTCAGTTTTGTTGAAAGTTAAATTGGTGCTTTCTTCTCATTTGTTAGGGGACTGTCACACGGTACCAATACAAAAGTGACTTTACTCAGGTGTCCCACACTAATCCAAGGTGCTGACGTTCAAGTGGCGAAATAAATATGGAAAAAATGGAACACTTGCCCGTTGACAAACAATCCAAAAACGATCCAGATTATGATGAAGGCAGACGTGACAGATCGGAAACACGTTATTTAATACATCCTTGCTGGCTTAGGCGCCATTCGCCCTGAATGAGTCACGACTTCCCCCTCCCCCCACGTGAGCAGAAGAATAATTAAGGGTCACTGGGAAAGAGTCCTGACACATGAAACAGCTCCATGAAATGAGTCCTGTCATATGAAACAGCTCCATGAAAAGAGTCCTCACATATGAAACAGCTCCATGAAAAGTCCTGAAATATGAAACGGCTCCATGAAAAGAGTCCTGTCATATGAAACAGCTCCATGAAAAGAGTCCTCACACATGAAGCAGCTCCATAAAAAGTCCTGAAATATGAAACGGCTCCATGAAAAGAGTCCTTCCATATGAAACAGCTCCATGAAAAGAGCCCTGTCATATGAAACAGCTCCATGAAAAGGATCCTGTCATATGAAAAGCTCCATAAGATGAGTTGTCATATGAAACAGCTCCGTGAAAAGTCTTGACATATGAAATAGCTCCATGAAAAGAGATACTGCCATACAAAACAGCTCCATGAAAAGAGTCCTGTCATATGAAACAGCTCTATGAAAAGAGATCCTGTCATATGAAACAACTCCATGGAAAGAATCCTGTCACATAAAACAGCTCCATAAAAAGAGATCCTGCCATATGAAACAGCTCTATGAAAAGAGATCCTGCCATATGAAACAGCTCCATGAAAAGAGATCCTGCCATGTAAAACAGCTCCATGAAAAGAGATCCTGCCATATGAAACAACTCTATGAAAAAAGTCCTGTCACTTGAAACAGCTCCATGAAAAGAGTCCTGTCATATGAAACAGTTCCAAGAAAATAATCCTATCATATGAAACAGCTCCATGAAAAGAGATCCTGCCATATGAAACAGCTCCATGAGAAGAGATCCTGCCATATGAAGCAGCTCCATGAAAAGAGATCCTGCCATATGAAACAGCTTCATGAAAAGAGATCCTGCCATATGAAACAACTCCATGAAAAGTCCTGTCATATGAAACAGCTCCATGAAAAGTCCTGTCAAATGAAACAGCTGCATGAAGAGTCCTCTGTCATATGAAACAGCTCCATGAAAAGAGTCCTGACATATGAAACAGCTCCATGAAAAGAGTCCTGTCACATGAAACAGCTTCATGGAGAGAGTCCTGTCCTATAAAACAGCTCTATAAGAAGAGATCTTGTCATATGAAACAGCTCCATGAAAAGTGTCCTGTCATAAGAAACAGCTCCACGAAAAGAATCCTGCAATATGAAACAGGTCCATGAAAAGAGTTCTCACATTTGAAACAGCTCTATGGAAAGAGTTCTGTCATATGAAACAGCTCCATGAAAAGTGTACTGTGATAAGAAACAGCTCCATGAAAAGAGTCCTGCAATATGAAACAGGTCCATGAAAAGAGTTCTCACATATGAAACAGCTCCATAAAAAGAGTCCTGCCATATGAAACAGCTCCATGGAAAGAGTCCTGTCATATGAAGCACCATGAAAAGTCATGTCACATGAAACAGCTCCATGAAAAGAGATCCTGTCATATGAAACCAGTCCATGGAAAAAGTCCTGCCGTATGAAACAGCTCCATGAAAAGAGATCCTGTCATACGAAACAGTTCCATGAAAAGAGTCCTGCCAAAACAGCTCCATGGAAAGAGTCCTGTCATATAAAACAGCTCCACGAAAAGAGTCCTGTCATATGGAACATCTACATGAAAAAAATCCCGTCATATGAAACAGCTCCATGATAAGTCCTTTCATATGAAACAGCTCTATGAAAAGAGATCCTATCGTATGGAACAGTTCCATGGATAGAGTCCTGTCATATGAAACAGCTCCATGAAGAGTCCTGTCATATGAAACAGCTCCATGAAAAGAGTCCTGCCAAATGAAACAGTTCCATGTAAAGAGTCCTGTCATGAAACAGCTCCATGAAAAGAGTCCTGTTATATGAAACAGCTCCATGAAAAAAATGCCCTGTCATATGAAACAGCTCTATGAAAAGAGTCCTGTCATATGAAACAGTTCCGTGTAAAGAGTCCTGTCATGAAACATCTCCATGAAAAGAGTCCTGTCATACGAAACAGCTCCATGAAAAAAGATCCTGTCATATGAAAGTTCCATGAAAAGATACCTGCCATGTGAAACAGTTCCATGAAAAGAGATCATGTCACATGAAACAGTTCCACGAAAAGAGTCCTGTCATATGAAACAGCTTCGCGAAAAGAGTCCTGTCATATGAAAAAGCTCCATGAAAAGAGTCCTGTCATATGAAGCAGTTTCATGAAAAGAGATCCTGTCATCTGAAACAGTTTATTGAAAAGAGTCCTGTCACATGAAACAGCACCATGAAAGAGTCCTGTCGTATGAAACAGCTTCATGAAAAGAGTCCTGTCACATGAAACAGCTCCATAAAATGAGTCCTGTCATAAGAAACAGCTCCATGAAAAGAGTCCTCACATATGAAACAGCTCCATGAAAAGTCCTGAAATATGAAACGGCTCCATAAAAAGTCCTGCCATATGAAACAGCTCCATGAAAAGAGTCCTCACACATGAAGCAGCTCCATAAAAAGTCCTGAAATATGAAACGGCTCCATGAAAAGAGTCCTTCCATATGAAACAGCTCCATGAAAAGAGCCCTGTCATATGAAACAGCTCCATGAAAAGGATCCTGTCATATGAAAAGCTCCATAAGATGAGTTGTCATATGAAACAGCTCCGTGAAAAGAGTCCTGACATATTAAATAGCTCCATGAAAAGAGATACTGCCATATAAAACAGCTCCATGAAAAGAGTCCTGTCATATGAAACAGCTCCATGAAAAGAGTCCTGTCATATGAAACAACTCCATGGAAAGAATCCTGTCACATAAAACAGCTCCATGAAAAGAGATCATGCCATATGAAACAGCTCTATGAAAAGAGATCCTGCCATATGAAACAGCTCCATGAAAAGAGATCCTGCCATGTAAAACAGCTCCATGAAAAGGGATCCTGCCATATGAAACAACTCTATGAAAAAAGTCCTGTCATTTGAAACAGCTCCATGAAAAGAGTCCTGTCATATGAAACAGTTCCAAGAAAAGAATCCTATCATATGAAGCAGCTCCATGAAAAGAGATCCTGCCATATGAAACAGCTCCATGAGAAGAGATCCTGCCATATGAAGCAGCTCCATGAAAAGAGATCCTGCCATATGAAACAGCTTCATGAAAAGAGATCCTGCCATATGAAACAACTCCATGAAAAGTCCTGTCATATGAAACAGCTCCATGAAAAGTCCTGTCATATGAAACAGCTGCATGAAAAGAGTCCTGTCATATGAAACAGCTCCATGAAAAGAGTCCTGTCACATGAAACAGCTTCATGGAGAGAGTCCTGTTCTATGAAACAGCTCCATAAAAAGAGATCTTGTCATATGAAACAGCTCCATGAAAAGAGTCCTGCAATATGGAACAGGTCCATGAAAAGAGTTCTCACATGTGAAACAGCTCCATGGAAAGAGTTCTGTCATATAAAACAGCTCCACGAAAAGAGTCCTGTCATATGAAACAGCTCCACGAAAAAAGTCCTGTCATATGGAACATCTCCATGAAAAAAATCCTGGCATATGAAACAGCTCCATGATAAGTGTCCTTTCATATGAAACAGCTCTATGAAAAGAGATCCTATCGTATGGAACAGTTCCATGAATAGAGTCCTGTCATATGAAACAGCTCCATGAAGAGTCCTGTCATATGAAACAGCTCCATGAAAAGAGTCCTGTCATATGAAACAATTCCGTGTAAAGAGTCCTGTCATGAAACAGCTCCATGAAAAGAGTCCTGCCATACGAAACAGCTCCATGAAAAGAGATCCTGCAATATGAAAGTTCCATGAAAAGATACCTGCCATGTGAAACAGTTCCATGAAAAGAGATCATGTCACATGAAACAGTTCCACAAAAAGAGTCCTGTCATATGAAACAGCTTCGCGAAAAGAGTCCTGTCATATGAAAAAGCTCCATGAAAAGAGTCCTGTCATATGAAGCAGTTTCATGAAAAGAGATCCTGTCATCTGAAACAGTTCATTGAAAAGAGTCCTGCCACATGAAACAGCACCATGAAAGAGTCCTGTCGTATGAAACAGTTTCATGAAAAGAGTCCTGTCATATGAAACAGCTCCATGAAAAGAGATCCTGTCATATGAAACAGTTCCATGAAAAGAGTCCTGTCATATGAAACAGCTCCATGAAAAGAGTCCTGTCATATGAAACAGCTCCATGAAAGAGTCCTGTCATATGAAACAGCTCCATGAAAGAGTCCTGTCATATGAAACAACTCCATGAAAGAGTCCTGTCATATGAAACAGCTCCATGTAAAGAGTCCTGTCATATGAAACAGCTCCATGAAAGAGTCCTGTCATATGAAACAACTCCATGAAAGAGTCCTGTCATATGAAACAGCTCCATGAAAAGTCCTGTCATATGAAACAGCTCCATGAGAGAGTCCTGTCAAATGAAACAGCTCCATGAAAGAGTCCTGTCATATGAAACAGCTCCATGAAAAGAGTCCTGTCATATGAAACAGCTCCATGAAAAGAGATCCTGTCATCTGAAACAGTTCCATGAAAAGAGTCCTGTCATATGAAACAGCTCCATGAAAGAGTCCTGTCATAAGAAACAGCTCCATGAAAAGAGATCCTGCATAACACTGATGTAATTTGATCGCGAAAAAAACGTATCTGCTTCACTGTATTGCGTGCGGCATTTAAGGGTACAATTAACTCATTCCATTTTGAACTATTTCATGGAAGGACCTGAACTTGAATATACATGATATAGATATATCCATATGTGTAGGCAGGTGTGTGCACATATGAATGTGTATTACACTTTTTGTCATCCGTATATGTAGGTAGGCGTGTGCACATTTGAATGTGTATTTGTATGTGTACATGTATGATGGTAGATTGTGAATTCCATTCAGTTCGACGAAGGCGAGCCAGCAGCACTCAAGAGATGAGTTGCGATGTATTCTTTTTCGATTTATCAAACTCATGCACATTTTTTTTTAAAGATTTTCAATAACATATATTGTGAATTATGTTTTGAAACATGATGTAGCTACAAACCGGCCACCGACAGATGCGCTGTCACGAATTCACTTTATCTCTCGTTTCGCTAATTCAAATAGCGCATACGAAAACTAAGTTTGATGTATTACACCTAAGTATTGAAAACCAATTGCTAGACGATGGAATTTAATGATTTAATAATAATAATAGGATGCGTCAGACAAAACGCGAGCGATTTAAGACTTCACATGACTAATTGTTGAATCCAATGATACACCCCACCACCCTACGGTACGTCATTAGCTGCGATACACCCCACCACCACCCACCCACCCTACGGTACGTCATTAGCTACGGCCGGGTCAATCCAAACACAAACCTCACACATAACAACGAGAGCGTCTGACCGCAGGTGGAGCCGGAACATTGCCCGTGAGGGCCGGACACACGAGACGTGCCAATAAAACACGCCCGACGCCCTCCGATGGAGAAAGGGGCGATAAACTAAAATCTGTCCCGGTTGAGTTCAAAAACTAAACCAAGGTTGAACGACCTCTCTAGCCTTGTCCGAATCTGCCACGGAATGAACTTATTGTCCCCCTGAAGAATTCATTAACAGCTATGAATAGACTGTTGAAGGAGGAAATTGCTCCCATCATCAGTTTAAAACAAAGTGCCAACAATATTGGTACTTTACAATTTAGATTTCACAAAGGGAGGCCGTGAGCATATAATGCGATGGTCCAGTGCCACGGTGGAGCTGTCATAGGGTCATGCCGGACGGGCTGGGAAAAACCACGAGACATCTCCATGGGCCATCCACTCTTCAAGGAGACAAGAAGCGATGTGATGTAGAGCCAGTGTTAGTCACAGTCTAAGTAGTGTCCGGTCGAGGGAGGCTAGGCTCTGATTGGCTACTAGGGGCTGTGTGAAGTTCTGTAGATGATTGATGGAAGTTAAGGGAAGGTTTGGATTGGAGGATGTCCGGTGATTCAAGGATGAGTAAGTTAGAGCTGCTACGTGATTGGTCTATGATTTTAAAGTGGTTACTTCTGAATGGGTGGTTATAATTTTCAGCATGCTTGCGGGGAATGGAGTGAGTGTGGAGAATATATCCCACATGCCCGGCACGGAGAAGAAGTTAATGTATATATGCATGTGTGTATGAGTGTGTACTTATGTACATATACATATATATGTGTATATGTATGTTTATGTATGTATATATATGTGTGTGTGTATGTATATTTGTGTGCATATACATGTATATGTGTATGTGTGTGTTTATGTATGTAGATAGTTTGTGAACCATCTTGTTTTCTGCGTGAGTGACTTTCTTGGTTTGGGACTGGGAAGGATGTATGCGGTGTCTACCGCCCTCTTCCCCCCCCCCTTTCCCCTCCTCTTCCCCAACTGCCTGAAGGTTTCCAGTTTGCGCCTTTTTTGTAAGACGAATTCCCCCTATCGTTTATAGAGCAAGTCTTTAATGCCACAAGTAGCCCCTGTCGTGGGCGTAAGTCATCCTAATGTATACATAACATTGGAATAAGTCATTTCTATGGAAATTATGGTTGTGTTGTAGTTTAGTTCATTGAATGAGAGTAAACCTGTGCTTGATGTCCGTATG
>SDVV010006274.1:0-18569 GCA_016164225.1 Gammarus roeselii
CATGATTGATTGTCCACCTGTAATATGTTTCGAATAGGCGTGAACGTATCTGCAATCGACCATAAAAATTATTCACCTAAAAATGTATCTTATTCCATTAATATATTTGTTTAAATTAATATTGTTTCATTGTCGACAGAAAAATTAATCTGAAAAATACGTGATCGTATCTGCAGCTATTTGTTCTTAACATTGGATCCTGACGAAACTCTGAAAATATATGCATACAAGTGGAAAAAGCGAGTAGATTTAATCAAATAATATCAATCGTGCAATAAAATAGCATGTATAAACAACTGCTCCTATTCAAATGAGTCATTCAATAACAAGAATATTAATACATATCATACCCTCCTACCGTGCGAAATATTCCAATACAATCATATACGGCGTTGAAAAGACCTAATAACGTACATATATATAATCTGTTCGTAAGTAAGCGTAACTGTAAGCAACCAGATACCGTGAGGAAACCGTAAGTTACCGTATGGAAGCCCGTAAGAAAAACTGTATTCTCCAAGAGGACCATATATCTCGAGATCAAATCTTTGTGTGACATTTGACGGATGCAGATCATCAAGCTAATTACCACTTGCGGTTGAAATATAGCAACCGCTTTTACTTGCGTTTTGCGTACTCCAAAAGTAATTGACCAGAATATAACTAAATAAACCTATAAGAACAAAGTCCAAGCGACTAAGTCGGTCACATTAAGAAATAACATACATCCTAACAAATACATCGGCCGAATCACAAAAAATTGCTCCTTGGCGTCCCTGTGCGTCTGAACCCCTCCCCTTTCCTTCTCCCCTATCCTGCCCCACACCCGTCCCGAGTGCTCTGTCTGTGCCTGCAGTAATTATCTTAATCAAAAGAGTAATTGTCTTAACAAACAACTATAATGTCCGAGAAATACAGCGACTAAGTTGGACACACTAAGAAATAATTTACTTCCTAACCATTACATTGACCGAATGACATTGACACCCCTATATCCAGGAGCGCAATCAACTTTTTTCGAAGGTAGGGGGGGGGGTACTCGTGGGACCCCCCCAAAAAATGCTGCTTGGTGTCCCTATGCGTCTGACCCCTTCCCCTTTCCTTCTCCTCTACCCTCTTCTTCACCCGTCCCGGGTGCTCTGTCTGTACCTACAGTAATTAACTTGACCACAAGAGCAGTTTGTCGTAACATACAACTATAATGTCCGAGATATACAGCGAGTAAGTCGGACACACTAAGAAATAACATAATTCCAAACAATTACATTGGCCGAATAAAAAAAAAAATTGCTCCCTGTATCCCTATATCCAGGAGCGCAACCAACTTTTGTCGAGGGGGGGAGGGGGGTTACTCGTGGGGCCCTCAAAAAATTGCTCCTTGTAGTCCCAATGTGTATGACCCCCTCCCCTTTCCTCCTCCCCTACCCTGCCCCACACCCGTCCCGGGTGCTCTGTCTGTGCCTACAGTAATTAACTTGACCACATGAGCAATTTGTCGTAACATACAACTATAATGTCCGAGATATACAGCGAGTAAGTCGGACACACTAAGAAATAACATGATTCCTAACAATTACATTGGCAGAATAAATAAAAGAATTGCTCCTTGCATCCCTATATCCAGGAGCGCAATCAACTTTTGTCGAAGGGGGGGGGGGTACCCGTGTGACTCCCGAAAAATTGCTCCTTGTAGTCATACTATCTACTCGTACAGCAACCAATCTTATCCCTTTGCTGCGTAAAAAATCGTACAAAGAAAGACTACGTGAACTCAACCATTAGTAGCTAGAGAAACGTGCAGTCAGAGGTGACATGATCGAAGTGTGGAAGATAATGAAGAGTAAGGAAAACGTAGAGCGAGCGAACCATAACACTCGAGATCGAACAGAGTGACCAGGAATAATAGCCGATTTCTTCACGAATAGAGTTGTCGAGGAATGGAACATACTTCCCGCGGAAGTTGTAAACAGCGATACAATCGAAACGCTCAAGTCACGGCATGACAAATTCAATCAAAATTGCCGCTAATACAGTAGGTCCCAGCTCTAGCACTCTCACGAGAATAGTCGTGAAAAATGGTTTCCGACATTGACACCAGTACGTTTAATTTAGTGCGCGCCATTGGCACTAGCACAATTGAAAAGGTGCCCGGCATTGGTAGCTGCTAGTTGCAAAACGGTGTCCAGCAATGACATCTGTCAGCATTGGTTAAACGAGGAATGAAACTGTGGCAATTCTAGATCAACATCGTGGGACGGTGGCTTTCTATTCAGGTGTTGATTTGAGATATTTCGAATATCATCGTTAAATGCTGAATCCTTTACCAAATTTTCCCTTCTTGTTCAATTAAACCAGAAAATACACAAACACATGATGTTCACAGAAACATTCTACTTTAGAACTAATCTTCTTACAACCTTTAAACAACCCAGCTCGTGCCAAAAGCCTTTTGTTGTCTTCTTACACTTGTTAGCACTTGTATGGCGGCAATAGTCCTTACGCCCCATTTTCTCAGTATGGGGGTGGAATAGTCTCCCGGTGTTTATCGATACAGTTTCTAAAGGTGTTTACGGTATAACTACTAGACACGATATGTGGTAAACGGTCCTAGTAGCTAGATCAACGTTCATTGAGATTGTGTTGCTACAGTCAGGCTGTTGGGTGGTTGATTATTATATTAACCTCTTATAGGTTAACAGTATATTGCATAGAAGCTCTCTACACCCAACTCTTGGCACACATGTAGGGATGGGATTTAACATGTTCAAAATGTTGCAGCCAACCATAACTTTTTCAGTCTAGTTACACTAATTACAACTATTCAAAAAGATGCTCCCATCCATAAGAACCTTGAGTTAATATACAAATTCCAAGTTTACATATTAAGCCAAAACATAGCCCAAATTTCTTGCAGACACACACTCTCGACATGAACATCGACAAATGAATGTAGTATGGTTGTGGGGGCATTGCGCGAGCGTACCCGACGATGTTACTGCGCTTGCGGGGAAATTGGAACTCGTTCTGTCAATCACTTACATAAATTTAGATGCGTCAGTTCCAATTATTCGGTCACTTTTGAATGAGCTTCAATGAGCAAAATAGGAATTACTTGTCTATCTCAATACCAATTGATTGCAAGGGTAAGCTGCGCCCCACAGTATCACCTCTCGCATGGTGAATTTGAAAATACTCGGTTCTGATTACATTTGCCTGCATGTTAGTGACACTCTAAGTCACAGAGACCCACACATACCCTGGCAATATTTGCCATCTACTGTAAAATTCTAGCAAAACTGGACACAAAGCCTGAAATCATTGTCGGACTAATCAACTTTCGTTACATTTAACTTCCATCAACTCAAGATCGGTAATTCCCAAAAATAACAATTACCCGAGGAGCGGTGTCTCACTCCATACTGCGCTACTACGGTTCATTATTTTTTTATATTACTTTTTTTTCAAGATGCGCAGTTTAAAATTTTATGCAGTGGACGTTATTGTAAAACAGGAGTGTAGTGAGAGAGGTGCGTGTGGACGCCTATATGACTTGATCGTCACCACCATTTGGCTGTGTTATTGCCAATGTTTCAGCCTAACGGCAGTACTTTTGTTGTTATGCCAGGAAACGTTGGTTACGTACATCGCGTTGATCTTTACCTCGTTTAAAGGCTATTTTTATGTGTGTGGATAAAATTCGCGTTTGTTCACATACTGATTATCAATCGGCAGGTTCCTAATTTGTGCTGGGACCTTAAGCCGCACGTTTCTTTTGCATGCAAAGTGTTCAATCAACGTTAACGTTAGAAGCGGTAGAGCCGGTCATGAGGCCTTTAAGAGTGAGCCCCCTGGCCCCTGGCGTGAACCAGGGGTCCCATGGGGGGAAGGAGGAAGCCCCACGCGGGAGGGACATGCACCACCTCCAGAGTGACGAAGACCAAGATTCCAACTGCTAAGAACGTCAGCTTCTCCAAGATGACCAGCGCCACCTCAGCCGAATATGACCGGAGAGACGACCGCATCGACGAGTTAACCAGGAACGTCCAGGTAATCAGGAATCTACTAGGACAAACGACCGGCCTCTCTGAGCAGAAAGCAGAAGTTTTTGACGCAGAACTTAGCGCACCTGACGACCGTCTAACGAGAGTAGTATATATAGTGCTGAAACGCAAATTAGTGAAGAAATATAGATAGGGCTTAATTAGCGGTGGGGTAGGGACGGGAGAGCACGGAAGGTGGGCGGTGCAAAGGGAAATGGTTTTGCGCATGGGTCAGCTAACGGGCGGGGGAGCGGAAGGGGGGACGGAAGGGGGAACGGCGGGCTAGATGCCAGGCTTGCGGCCTAAATTGGCAGTTTTTATATTCTGAACGTTTTCCATTATATTGTATTTTGATGTCGTTACAACAGACTCTACAATGCTTTACTAGGTCACATCTCAACAATCTACCACTGATATATAACAAATTTAGAGGCATTCACCAGTCATGGTACAATACCTCAGACAAACCATGCATCTGTTTAGTCCATCATCTCTGAACAACTTCGAGGAAAGTCACATCCTGGACATAACCGAGGATCTATACACAGGTATAGTTGCCATGAATGGGCCTGCCATGAGTCTCAAAGTGTGTGACTATAAAAATCTGGGCTTCTGTTTACTGACGACCTAAGTAAATCACTACAACGATGAGCAGCTTGTCGCATAACCTCTCTAACAAACCCATGGAAGTTATGATCGACGTCCACAAGAACTTACAAAATTCACGTTGAACATGGATGAACTCCAAATGACAACCAAAGAGTGTAAACCACCTCTAAACCACGACCCCTTCCATCCAGTGAATCATTTTCTAAAACGTTACACTATATACTTGATAGGGTTCAATGACAAAATTCCACAGAGATGCAGTACAGATTTACACCTCTTAAACATACATTCCTATGATTATCGTGGAAAAAATCATACAACAATATCTATAAAAAATAGCCAAATAAGACGCTCTCCTCTGCTCTAATTCACATTAAAAAATGTAATGCACTATAGATTCCAGCAAAGTAAATCGGTTTACTTACGCAAATAGGCATAAACACAACGGGCTTTTGCCTATGGGACACCTCTAACTCCTCCTAAATATTGAAGAATGGTCCTTCAATAGACATACAATAATGTAACCACAGGACCGAGTTTGTAACAAATGAACTTCTCTATATATATAATAACCACGTCAAACATTGTACCAGGATGTAAGAAGATATATAAATAACTAAAAATATACAACTTGTAACTAAAATATACCTGAAATAATGTTTAACATTGCAGATAAAATCGTAATATATTCTGATATTGTATAAAATACCCAATACCTTGCACCGAAGGTGTAAACTGTACAGATAACATACAAAACTGAAAGATACATAGTAAAACTCTCAAGTTATAACAAAGCAAGAAGATCAATTTCCTACCATACCCAAAACATACATTAAAAACCGTGACGAACGAGAAAAAAAGCATGTAACCAACCGAACAACTGACGTAAATAAGATACCGGGACATGCGAGCAACATACGCTGAAACTTACAGTAAAAGGTAGGAAATATTTATACACGAACACGCTACAGTATATACAAAATCTGATAAAATTACTCTCCAACTAAGTCCAAAACAGGGTTAAAATTGACATATCTTTAACTGAAGTAACCACGGCTTAATCGTAACAGAATGTCATAAATATATATATACAATACCAAAATAATGCAATAACAGACCAATTAGGCCTGAAATAGTGCACTACATGGACGATGCAAACCTAAAATATCCTGAAAGTTCCTATAACTGTGTGAGATAACTATTCAAAATTCCAAAAACACATACCAACCAACCCAAAATATAAACATCAACGCGCCAACTGCCAGACAAATAAACCGTACTATTCCTACAGATAATATATACATATGAAATAAATAGATGGAAAACACGCAAGACATAGCCTAAATTCAACCTTAAGCTGGTACCAAGCGTCCCACCGCTATAAATGAGTCAATTATATTTTCAATTAGATAAGAATACAAACATATATGTACAAAAAATATATATAACCATTAAACCATTCATAAATATATAATGATACATTCACTCAAACATAGCAAATATGCCACGGAAAACAATTTATGAGACAAAGAACAGCTAAGAGCAATCTCACCTAATTTTCCAGGAGCCCATCCAACTTTTTGCCTAGGAATCAATACACCCCACCCCTCCAGAAACTTGTTATAACACTATCCATACCAGAACCGAAACAATATATTTAACGGGCAACAGTTAGTGACCACTTATACCCCAATACAACCATCTTAAGAAGAAAAAACATATATATAAATACAATAACCAGCAAAATACAATATAATGGAAAATATTAAAGATATAAAAAACTGCCAATCTAGGCCGCAAGCCTGGCTTCCAGCCCCCGTTTCCCCCTCCGGCCTCCTTCCGCTCTCCCCGCCCGTTGGCTGACTCACGCGCCAAACCAGTTCCCTCCGCACCGCACACCTTCCGTCGCTGACTCCCATCCCTACCCCACCGCTAATTAAGCCCTATCTATATTCCTTCACTAATTTGCGTTTCAGCACTATATATACTACTAACGAGGCTCGAGGGTCATGTCAAGGCCATTTTTCTTTATATCCACAAACTCGTAAAAAAACAACAAACTAAAGAACCCGCAACTTACGCAAGTACCTTTACCTTTACGTTCGATGACAACTTCGACGACTCTCCACCCAACAAAAACCCAACCCGAGCTCAGAGGGCTGCAAGGAGAATGCAATACGCGCCATTTAACGAACACAACTTGTTCAACAATAGTCATACCTTTCCCGAATACCTAAAGATCACGTTCGACGCCAAAAACCAACCGGAAATATGTCCATACACTCTCCGAGAAGAGCTGGGCTTTTTGACTGGCGCCCAGTCTTGAGCGTCGCCACCAGCGGCGACGAAGGCTTTGCCATCAGAGTAGACACAAAACTTCAAAGTGACACAATTCTCTCCAAAACTAGACTCTGCGAAAAGCCGTGCAAAATACTGCCACACTCGACTTTCTCCACAAGCTCAGGTTTGATCTACGTTGAAAATATCCGAAAGGAGGAAATCGAGAAGTACATCACTCTACTCGTTCAATACGAAGACTGTTGTCGAATCAAAAATCACACCAAGGATCACACCAAGAAGAAAGACCACCACAGCCATAATACTAAAACTCAACTGCCCTACTCCACCTAAATACCTAGACATTCCCTTCGGCGCCGCCAAAACCAAGGTTACACCATTCGAGAGACTACCGATGCGATGTTATAAATGCCAGAAATATGGACACACGAGCAGAAACTGTAATGGTGAGCAAAGATGCTCATACTGCTCCCAAGACGACCAAGACAAACGGGAAGATCCCCAGTCGTACCGGTCCGAAGAACCGCACTGTTTTTACTGCAAAGTAAACGGACACCCTACCGGACGTAGAGATTGCCTCGAGGAGGAGACAGAGAGTGCGATCCTCCATAGCAATCACGGAATCGTGGAGGAAATTTAGCACCAGGCATTATTTAGGCGAATTTACTCTTCCCGGGTACTAACTATTTCACAAAGATAGACAAGTCCAAGAGGGCAGAGGAGTACTGTTTCTCGTGAATAAACACTGCAAATATTAGAAGTCACCATTCCAAACAACAGGCACGACATAGTTTCAATCCAAGTAGTTGATAAACATATAAAATGTCAAATCACTCTCGTCTATTGCCCCCCTAAAAGCAAGGTTGCGATGATATCGATCTTTACAACACCCTCGTCGATGTTGTCACAAAACAATTTAGTATTGTGCTTGGTGGCTTCAATATCCTCGACATTGATTGGGAAACAGACGGATGCACTACCATCGGTCAACGTCTGATTGATTTTGCAGACGATAAGTTCATGAACCAAATGGTGAAGACACCTACAAGAGGGAGAAACATTCTTGATCTCCTATTTAGTGCAGGCAACTCTCATGTAACGAACGTCGAAGTAGGCGAATCACTCGGAACTTGTGATCACTGCTGCATCCGTTTTTTAATAGAGCTCGAGTTGAAAACATCAACAAACTGTGAAAAAATCCCTAGTTTCAGATTAGCTAATTTTGATGGCTTAAGAGAGCTAATGGCAACAGCAAATATAACCCTCAGGCAAGATGTCAATCAATCGCTTAACTATTTCTTGACTTCACTTAAAATTATGAACATGAGCATTTCCCGCTCAAAAACAGGCGAACAGCAGTCTATCAGTCCAAGTACTGGAAATGAGAATTGCAGTGCCTTCAATCACGGACTAAAGCAAAGCACTCGATAAAACAGACATCCTAATGACGACGTAGCAAAAAATGAATACAACATTAGCCGACGAGCTCTTAAGAGGGTCCTGAAACGTAAGTAGGAAGATTACGAGATTGAAATTGCCGCCTATGACAAAACGAATCCGAGACATTTTTTTAGTTATATATCGAGCAAAAAAATTCAAGATCTGTAATAGGTCTTCTCGAGAACGATGTTGGTGAGCTAAAAACGGACGACACCAAATTGAGTGTTCTACTTAATGAATACTTTTGTTCTGTATTTACGTTAGAGAATCAGAATATTCATAATCCTGAGGATATCATAGCGGCAAAACGAATTGAAGCCCTCAGCACAGTGAACTTTTCCCTCGCCGAAGGTATTGAATATATAGATGAATTGAAAGTCATCAAATCTCCTGGTCCAGACCAAATTCATCCCAGGATTCTAAGAGAGACTAGAAACGGAATCGCAGAACATTTGTCAAACGTTTTTCACCCAATCTCTCACAACGGGCACCTGCTCCTTTAAATGGAAAAAGGCCAATGATACTCCAAATTTGAAAAATGGGGACAAAAAGTGTCCCGGCAACTACCGTCCAATTAGTCTTACCTCAGTTATAGACAAGGTGATGGAAAGTTTGTTAACGGATAAAATTCAAGAATTCTTAGAATCAACAAATTAATTGGCGACTCCCAGCATGGCTTTAGATACAACCGTTCTTGTCATACGAATCTGTTACTCTTTTTCAGATATATAATCGAAATCTACGACACAGAATCTCCAATCAAAATCATTCACCTTGACTTTCAAAAGGCATTTGATAAAGTCCCCCACAAGCGCCTACTTAGTAAATTGCACAGCATCGGTATTCGAGGCGAGCTTAACAACTGGATAAAATGCTGGCATACGGACAGACGGCAGCGAGTTGTATTTAACGGAGCTTCCTTCCTCTGGGGTAATGTTACAAGCGGCGTGCCTCAAGGATCCGTGTTGCGGCCAGTTCTCTTTATAATATTCATTAACAATTTTGATAGCAACGTATTCTCAAACATTAGCAAGTTCGCTAACGAAACTAAAATTGTTGATTGGTCAGAAAAGTGGCAAATTAAATTTATTGTAGACAAATGCAAAGTCGAGCTCATAGGTCCTCATAATCTCAAACACGAATATTCAATGTCCGGAAAGAAACTCATTCTCGTCACCGAAGAGAGAGATTTAGGTGTCATAATTAGTAACGACTTAAAAAGCAGCAAGCAATGTAACGATGCTGCCAAGAAAAGCAACAAAATGCTAGGTATGATATCCCGCACTCTTGTACAAAAACCAGCACAGTATGCTCAAGTTATTGAATGCATTTGTTAGACCGCATCACGAGTATGCCGTTCAATTCTGGTCTCCATTCCTTAGAAAAGACTTTATGAACTTGAGAAGGTCCAACGTAGAACTACCAAACTCATCCCCTCGCTGCGGGATAAATCGTACGAAGACAGGCGACGGGAACTCAATCTTTATTCGCTAGAGAAACGTCGAGTCAGAGGCGACATGATCGAAGTGTGGGAGATTATGAAGGGTACGAAAAACGTCGACCGAGCGAGCCTTTTCACTCATGATACAAACTCAGTGACTAGGAACAATGGATACAAAATCGTTGAAAAACGTTTCTCATTCGACATCACGCAAAATTTCTTCTGGTATAGAGTTGTCAAAGAATGGAACAAACTTCCAGCGGGGGTTGTAAACAGCAATAGAATCGAAACTTTTTAGTTGCAGCTCAATTTTTTTGCAAAAATCGCCAATAAATAGCTAAGCCGTTCCCTCTCCTGATGTTATAAGAAAACTAAAATGGCACACGAAGCTCTCTTAGACGTTCTACTTCAGAACGTATCCTCTTGCTATCAAAAGGCAACATAGTTTGGGCCATTAGGCCTCCTAGACGTTCTACTTCAGAACTAATCCTCTTGTCATCAAAAGGCTACCTAGTTTGGGCCAATAGTCCTGTTGTTGTCTTCCTACACTTGTAAACACTTGTAGTACCAGATAGATCACGGAGTCGGGCGACGAGAGGCTGTTGTCCCGATGCGCTCCTCCCAGAATGACCCTCCTACCCAGGAAAAAAGACCGGCACCATTCCCTACCCCCTTTCTCATAACGTTCATAGAAAGTGGTGCAAGCAAAGTTGCCTTTGCAACTAATCCATTTATAATGATGAAGTCACTCACCGAACTACTTGGAGGAAAACCGATAAAAATTCAATGATAGGGAAAGAAATGTCTGACCTCCGTCGAAGAGCGTGAACAAAGTAACGCTATACAAAAGATTATTCACATAAACAAACTCAAAGTTACACTTGAAACACATCCGTCCTTCAACGATACCAAACGAATTATATACACCTCCCGTTACACACCTACAACCGACCTCGGTGCTTTCGCTAAAGGTCAGGCTGAGGATTGCAGAGTTACAAAAGTCCGTCAAGCAACATGGATGAAATCACGTAACGCAAGTTCTACCGCATACCAAATTACCTTCCCAGGATACGACGCACTTACCCAGTTGCAACATGGCACTAATGTGCAAAAAAGGTCTTGAATACGGCCACGTCATCGCATATGCCAGCCGCATGCACCCTTACGTTGCAGGAAGTGCGCCGGAAAGCACGACAAAAAAACTACACAGTCAGCCACCTTAAATGCTACAACTGCTCATGCTACCATGAGGCAGGCGACCGCAACTGCCCAGTATACATGGACCAAAAAGAAATAGCAACCACACAAAACAAACGGAGAGTTACACAGAAATAAGCCATCTAAATCTGGAAAGACAATAACCCAAACCGCCTCAATTATGCCAAGCAGTCAAATCATCAATTCAACCAAACTCCCCCGACGACATCCACACATCGTCAGGACGACATCGTAACAAGACTCCAACACTCCTACCTGGCTGCAGTGCTTCCTCACTCAGCCCAGCAACCGCCCCTGCACCAAAGATGCACAGTCCTAGAAATAATTTCTGCGGTGCTCAGGAGGATGCCGAGGTGGATGCATCCGCCGCAGTTGACCGCGCAGCAAGGCTCACTACTATAAAAACGAAAAAAGCAAATAGATGAAGAAGCCTCCGATACCCAGGCGTCACTGAGCAAAAAGATCAGTAACAACTCCCAAATAACAGCTCGCCAGGACAAGAATCCAGAACTACCTCCACCTGTCTTAAATGCAGCTCCATTCGCGGAAAAACACTGCGAGGGACACGACTCCCCGTTAACAAACCCGACTCACAAACACGCCACCAGCGAGAGCGATCACGGCCCCGACGACGGCGCTTATCCCGAAAAACCCATACGCGAGACCTCCTGAACAACCAGTTATCTTACCTGGCCCAAATAGCTCTCACTCCACACAACCACCCACGCAGATCAATGAGGCTAACGCAGAAGAAGAGCTCACTCGCTCACGAAGCAAAGACAAAGAGCACAAACCCTCATCCTTCCACATGAACACAGCAGACCGCCTTCCATCGAAGGCGGAACCTCCCGTGAACATTCCCGACCCGGAACCCCAGGGCAAACACAAAAACGCAAACACCACAAAAGCTCTAGCAAATCACGCAACCACTCTAGATCATCAAGTTCTGTGTGTGAACAGCCTTCAAAATGAACACCAAAATACTTCAGTGGAACTGCCAGGGACTCGGAAACAAGGAAGACGAGTAACTATCCCTAATCGCCGACAATAAACCTTTGGTGATAGACCCCTAAGAGATCAAACGCCGAGAGACCGCCACCTTCAGAATCCCCCAATATATCATACACCGCCGCGAAGGCCACACCAACGTGACTAATCACGGCGGAGTGGCACTTATGATTCACCAAAGCGTACCTCACCTTCCCCTTCCCCTGAAGACAGAACTCCAAGCAATCGCTATAAAAATATGCGCCTCAAGGCCAATAACAGTGGTATCCATCTACTCATTACGAAGCCATGACCTCTCGCAAGCACTAATGACCGAATTGCTAAACCAACTGCCCTCGCCAACACTCCTCCTTTGAGACTTCAACAGCTACCACGAAACATGGGGATGCACGAGAACAGACCCCAGGGGAGTGATAATGACTAACATCATAAACACTCACAACCTGGTCCTTCTCAACGACGGAAAACCCACCCGAATCACCCCCGAAAGTGAAACTGTTATCGATTTATCCATACATGCTCCCCCACTCTGGCACCCCAACTTGTTTGAGGAATTTTGCCTCCAACACACGACAGCGACCATAACCCAGTCATCATATCGCTTCTTACCAGCCAACCAAGAACCCTGTCCCACAAGAACTTTGATTCAATTACCGGAAACTAGCTGGGCGGAATACTTAGCACACATTGCGTGGAGCGATATGGATGGCATCGCCGAAAACCTTTCGGAAAACGACCTCGTCGCCCAACTATACGAAAAGTTTCAAGCTGCAGTCGAGGCATGCATTACCCAAAATGCCCCTTCAACCTTCTTTCCGAAACCATGGTGGTGCCGAGAGGTGCAAGAAGCAAGAGATAAGCGTGAAAGGCTATACAATGCCTACCGACGTGCACGGTCCCTCAGGAACCGAGTAGCGTGGAAAAGGGCATCTGCTGTATACCGAAAACTTCGAGTTGAGAAGAAACGTGAAAGCTGGGCTCAGTTAGTCAACACTATTAATCAAAACACCTCCCTCTCCCAGGGAAAACCTGAGCGACCTATTAACATCCTTCCAGACGGAGGCTGAACTTATTCTTCCCATGCGGAAATTGCAAATAAACTAGTTCAGACTTTTAGCCAGATATCGCAATCAACAAACTACACGGCTGCTTTTCAACGGGAAAAGGACTTGCGAGAAAGTGAACATCTTGACTTTACTTCTCGAAACGAAACGGCCTTTAACAAACCTTTCTCCCTCCACGAACTACAATGCGCAAACTTCACCTGGGCTAGACCGGGTGCACATCAATATGATCAAGAATCTCCCAGATGGCGCCCGTGAACACTTATAAAAAGCGTTCAACACTCTGTATTCAAACTCAATTTTTACCGACCAATGCCGGGAATCTGTAATTATCCCAATACCCAAACCCGGGAAATTCCACGGTGACCCACATAACTATCACCCCATCGCTCTTACCAGCGTCCTCTGCAAGACCATGGAAAGAATGTTAACACGCGCCTTGTCGACTACCTTGATATGCATGCAGGCCTGAACAGCATCCAGTGTGGCGGCCGCAAGCACAACTCTACGACGAACCACCTTGTAAGACTGGAATCTGACATAAGACAGGCATATTTTTCGACGGGGAAAAAGCATACGATACCACCTGGAAATATGGCATCATGAACAATCTCCACCGCAAAGGGCTGAGAGGCCACTTACTACGTTACTTCCAACAATTCTTGCAAAATCGCACCTTCAAGGTTAAGGTCGGTGACTCCCTGTCACCATCCTATCCGCAAGAAATGGGCGACCCCCATGAAAGCATCCTCAGTGTCACTCCTTTTATACTCAAAATCGACCAGATAACAGATATTCTCCCGCGTGACGGAAGATTGCATTCATCACAATACGTGGACGACTTACAAATAAGCTACAGGCACCCTAGCCTTTTAACAATTCAACAGGAACTATAGAATTGTCCAAACCTAGTCGAAACTGGGCATCCTCAAACGGATTCCGATCCTCGCCCTCCAAAACAAAAAGCATGCACTTTTCTCATGTGCCCGGCTTACACCTAAAACCAGCACTAACGCTGAACAACACTCCGCTATTATCCGGAGAATCAATACAATTCCTCGGTCATGTGTGGGACCCTAAACTCACATAGCGACTTCATATTACAACCCTGAAGACTCGCGGCAAAAAGGCAACCGGACTAATCCTCTCTGTAACATCCTTGAAATTCGGAGCCGATAAGGACACCGGCATGACGTTTTTCAGAACATTAATGCGCTCGCGCATTGACTATGGAGCAATTTTTTACGGTTCTGCATCCAAAACCACCATTGAACCTCCATCCATCATCGTAAATACCGCCCTGCGTATCGCAACCGGTGCGTTCCGTTCCTCACCCATCGAATCCCTGGACGCGCTTGCTAACGAGCTTCCACTTGCGCTCCGGAGAGACAAACTCTCACTGCAGTACTATTTCAAGAGAAGGAGCTACATCAAAAGCCCAGCACTCAGTGACGTCACCAACATTCTTGATAAACGCCTCTTTGCGGCTAAGAAGAACATATGCCCACCAACTGACCTCGCTGAACATCAGTCGCAACTCAATCAAGCCTTCATTCTCCAATCGAATTCTTCAAGTGGTCGAGTTCTGCTGGACCGCTTGAAGCGGTCCAGCAGGAAACGAGCGCGCAGATTCTCTCGCTAAACGGGTGTCTACCCAGCAAGAACAGTTCATCTCCATACATTACCGAGGCTGGTTCCCAGTCATCAACTCACGTATAACATCACGATGGAACGACTCTTTGCAACAGAGTGGACAAAACCTGCTAGCAGTTAAACCATCCGTGGGAGAATGGGACGTCAGGTTTCCTAATAGGGGAGACCAAGTACTCATTAACCGTCTATGCACAGGACACACGTGGATAACCCACAATCACCTAATGGACGTAGACATAAGACCGGACGCAGCACCATGCCCCTGTCGCCACAAAGTGGCAATCTGTGTGAAACACTTACTTATGGATTCTCATTCACTCGCAGCAGCCCCGACTAGCCTTCTTGAGCCCCACTTACAACGCCTACTTACAGAAACAGAACACCAAAAAAATGATCGCTTTCGGAAAACACACCGGACTATACAATCATCTCTGGTCCTGATTTCTCTGTCCTTCCTGCGTATTAATTGTGAACTTTAACTCAACTTCGTGCACGAAGCTGTGCAGAATCAACATGTCATCGTGCCCCACGAGGGAGCATTGCTTGACTAAACGTTGGAGCTCCGGTGGAAAACAGAAGAAGCTACCACTACTACTACTACGTTAAACCTACTCGGAACCTACGTTAAACCTACTCGGAATCTACGATAAGCCTACTCGGAATCTGCGTTGAACCTACTCGTAATCTACGCTGTACCTTCTTTGCCACTCTTCAATTGCCCAACGTGGGGAGTCTGCATTAACTTCGCGTTGGGACTCCGGTGGAAAACGGAAGCAACTACTCCTACTACCCGGAACCTACGTTGAACCTAATCTGTATCTACGTCAAACCTACTCTGTTTGTATGTTAGACATACTCGATATCTACGTTAAACCTACTCTGTATCTACGTTAAAGCTACTCTGTATCTACGTTAAACCTACTCTGTATCTACGTTAAACCTACTGGGAATCTACGTTAATCCTACTCGGAATCTATGTCAAACCTACTCGGAATCTGCGTTGAACCTACTCGTAATCTACGCTGCACCTATTTTGCCACTCTTTAATTGCCCTACGGAGGAATCTGCATTAACTTCGCGTTGGGACTCCGAATGAAAACGGAAGTATGGGATCTAACATTGGCTCAATCAGAATATAGGTGTTCCCGTAGGTCACTTGTTGCTTATAGTCGCCGAGAAAAGGGGAATGAAAACATTGTGAGAATTAAGATGTTGTTTACTGGGCCTATTATATTTGGAAGCGATACTTAATTTAGCGCTGGTAGTCGATGGGGGGCGATTTTTGGCACCCAGGGAAAAGGGGGCAAGATACGGATCGTCGCGATCCGATGACGGTTCGGTGAGTCGAGTTTTGGACCCCACGTCCTGTAGATCCGACTTGGAAGTGGAGCCGACGAGTGGTCGGTAGCGGCAGCACACAGGGAGAGGGTTAGCCTATCTTTAGCACTGTACACAGTTGGTTTTGCCACGTTTGGATGAAGAATGAGCTGCGTGCTGAGGCCTACCGCGAAAATGAGTGTTGCCATCTCCCCCTTTGTAAACTTTTTGAAAGTTCAAAAACATAAAAGTCTAGCAAAAAAAAATTGTTTATGCGTATATTTAAATTAACGTTTTTAAGGGTAGCTCTACACGCCTGTTGTAGGTTGTGAGCGATTTTATCGTTTGAATTGGTTATTATATTTATTTTGCGTGGTTTGGTAAAATTTGCTGTTCGAATAATTGTTTGGCTGCTAATGGATGTTACACTATATACAGTTATGAATATATTTACATTATTAATATTTTTATTTGATTTTATTTCATCCTATTTTATTTTTGTTAACTCACAAAATAATACTATGTTACTTCTACGTATGACGTCATGATTGGCGTCGAACTTTATACAAATGAACGCTACAGAAGCAACTACTACTACTACTGTGTGGGTGCAGAGTTGTGTCTGCCTAGAGTGATTTCAGTGTTATTGTGGTATCTGAGTTGAATTGTACAAGTGTGGTTGTAAAGAATGACCATTGCTACGATTTTGATAAAAATTATCTAATCGATCAAAAATACCTAGTGAGTTAGAATAAGCAATCATAATCTGTCAGTACGCTAAATATATGAGTACCGCAAAGGTCGATATTTGTACCTTGTTCTTCCTTATCTATATTAATGACATTGTAAACACTAGCGACAGGTTATCCATATGTTCTTTTTGCAGATGATTCTACACTCTATTCGACCCGAAAAAATCTCAATAATATTACTTATAAGGATAATCAATTGGTTTACATTTCAATTTGGTAATCATTCAACAAGTTGACGCTAAATGCCGACAAGACGCAGGTCATGAAAAGTCAACCGGTCGCATATGTAACAACAACTATGTTTCTCGGTATATAGTAGAACAGTGACCTAACTGAAAAGATCACGTCTCATTTGTTGCCGAAAAATTATCCAAATCGTTTGGTATCCTGTACACAATTAGAAATTGTCTCACGACTCCTGCGAAAAGTCTTTTGTACTATAGCCTTATCCATCTCTTTCTGACGTATTGTGTAAACGTGTATGCTTCTACATACAAAAGAAACATAAATCCTATCGTTCATATTCAAACGCGTGTCATCAGAACACTATCCCATTCTAGCAGACGTGACTACACGTTGCCTCTCTTAGGTCAATGGAATATTCTACCACCGTGTCACATCATTAACTTTTCCGCAGCGGTAATGGTCTACGAAGCTTTGAATCATTTAACCTACATTGATAACGATTGCTTCATTAGAAATATTCCTATGTATAATCTTCGTAACAAAGCGGATTGGCAAATTCCCCGTAACTCAACACAGTCCCAATTAGTTTTAAAATGCAGAGCTGCTGAAATTTGGAATTCGATTGCCATAGATATGGGGACGAGTAGAAGTATAGCTATCTTCAAACGTAAACTAAATTTATACCTGTTTGAACGTGTACGTGCACAAATTCTTGAATTGTAATTTACTTCCGCTGTACAATGTACTTTTCATTATATATTTTTTTTTTTTTTCATAAGCTCAAATTTTTAATTATCTTGTTCATTTATTACACCCAACATTTATGGTTCATCTAAATGTTTTTTTTCGCATGAATATGTACGTGTCAGTAGATACAATAGGTGCGATTTGCAAGTCGCACCTATTTTCTGACCATAAACTGATGTGCAGGCAATTGCACGTCATGTTTCAAGGGGTGCTTGGGGGAGAAGGGGGAGGGTCGTCGGACAGCGGTCGGCGCAGGTGACTCCGGCAGGGCAGGGGTACATAGCGCAAATAGAACAAAGTAAAGGTTAAAATGTAACTAAGGCTTTCGGGTGCCACATAACGCAATTAAGTGATGGAATATGGATAGGATAAATAGAGGTGGGCAACGTGGGGGAGTCGCTCGGCTGGTCGGGTGAACGGACGGAAGGGGGCAGGTGGGTGAAGCAGGTAGGTTGCCTGAGCTTTCGAACACATTTCTGGTTTATTTGGTGTTTACATAGTATATATTTTGTATAGATATCTAGCTTATAAATTAGTGCATGGTTTATTAGTGTTTTGTCAGGGATTAATAGAGGTTGGCAGCTTGGTGCATATAGCGCACAGTTGTGTTTGCTTGTCACATTGTGTGTATTTTAGATGTTGTATATTTACAGAGAGTAGGTGATGATATATTTTTTAGGGAATTGCATGGTTTATTATTGTTTTTATTAGGGATAAACAGAGGAGGACGGCTGGCGCGTTTAGCGTATAGTTGTGTTTACTTGTTACATTGCGTATAGTTAGGATATTGTTTATT
>SDVV010006275.1:0-18569 GCA_016164225.1 Gammarus roeselii
TACATACATATATATATCCAACCCGACAGGAAGAACTGCAGGATCCGATTCTAACTGCCGATTGTGTTGGATAAAGACGAAAATATTGGGACCAGCGGGAAATCGGAAAATGTCCATACATTGAATGATCCGAGAAACTGAAATATATGCTCAAAATCACGCAATCGATCAGCCATAAGAGGCCACTGCAGCCCTCGAGCTGAATTGGATTTCCACCTCTCCTATAAACACTGGCTGAACATGATACATGAAAACACCGTAACTTCATATCAGAATAGATTCAAGGACTCATGTCTACCGGAGCTCGGACGTAAGAAACAATCTAGAAATGAATCAATTCAGTTCAGGTATATCCCAAGGCAAACGAAATTTGTGATTGTTTGATTTGTCCCACGGGAGATAATCGGGCTCTCATGGATCCTGATATTGGTTGCCAGAGCGACTGAATAACTGCCAATGAAATAACAAAGTTAGGAAAATGACAGTATCTATAAAAAGAAATCTGAAAATTTCTTCTAAAGTTACATTCGACACTGTAATTAGACGATATGTTCCTACACGCTATTTTATTTACAGTTAACCAATTTTTTTAGCTTTCGAATGGAAATGAGTTTGACGAGCAGAAGACTAGCACAGATGAGAACCTGGAGTTATTCTGAGCCTCCAAAATGTTACAGGCATGTACAGCATACGCTATCACGCACTACCAAATGAGCACACCACCACCTTCAAAAACGAGGCAAAGTGGCAGCCGTCAGTAGATTCAGGCTCAAATAGCATCGACCTTTATTTGTCTGTTTATGTTTCGTCAAATTACCACAAATGCTTAACAAGCCTCGGTACTTTATTAGTGTGATCAGAGTGGACAAAAAATAGTATCTAGACTCATTTATTTTTTACTCTGTCCTGTGTATGCAGGGACGTTTCGAACAGATTCCCTGTAAACGTACTTAAATGCTGTATTGCGCCCAATATTAAGTCTGATCAACTTTAATTTCGTTGACAGACTGGATTACTCGGAAAATTTAACCGCAGAATACCCAGGAAATCTCTCCTAGGTCCCGTCACCACATTGCAGAATGTTTGAGCACAATCACGGGCACTAGGACCAATAGTGTCTAGTGATTTTATCATGTGTGAAATGTGATAATGAAATGAGGTTGGGGATACCGGAGTGAGAGAACTGGGCTGTCGATGAACGGAAGGAAATGGGTATGAAACGGCGGAGGAATCTCTCGTTGCAATTTTTTAAAATTGAACGTGGAAAATCTCATTCCATTGCAAAATGGAGTAAATATAGACAGAAGTGTAGATCAATTAATCTTCACCTAATATGTTAATATATAGTAATTAATAATGTAAGCAAGTAAGTTGTCATCGAAGATGAAACTTATAATTTTACGACAAACTAAAATAAAGCATCAACGGATTACCATACACGTAAGTGTAATATATATTTTTTTCATTAATTCAGGGCTGTAGTCGCCCACTATGACCATAATAGTTTTCCCTCATGGTCAACCAAAGGTTGTTTATTAACTTATATTCGTGACGTCAAATAATATTTGTGACGCCAACTAATATTTGTGACTCTAACTAATATTCGTGACTACAACTAATTTCAGTTCCACTTCGTTATTGGGACCTAATCAATTAAACTCATTAGCATTGATCAAAAAATATATTCAGCATCGTACAAACAGTGATATTAGAAAACATTTATAGGAAATAACATTCATTGATGCTATAATGTGATATAACGCTATTTAAATTAAAAACATCTAGATCCAGTTATTAATGGTTTGATACAATTAATTTGTGTGTGTGAACGTATATAATTTCATGAAATGCTGAAATATCCAAGATTTCTCGATTACCGACTTGTCAATAATAACAACAGATAATTTAATTTCTGTGAGTTATGTTCACTTCAGTTTAATGTTCATGACAATTGTTCTTCATCTCAAATATAATAGTACAAGAAAATGATTCTTCAACCGTCTAGCTGTTGATATCTTCTGTCACGGCTCCACCTGTTGGATAAAAGATGTATATTATTTATCATGACCGTCTCCAGGTAACCTCTCCGTTATTCAGCGCCCGTTTAATTTCAGATTTACTTGGACGAAAATTCAATAGGTATTTTATATTTAAACAGATACGAACAAATCCTTCGAAATGAAGGTGTTTGGAATGATACGTAGTATACGACTAAACATTGTAGAAATATCCTTTAGGCAATTATAACATAATCTGTAACCGGCACTATATATATGGCGAGGAAGAATGGGAAACATCTTGAAATTTTCATACAGTACCAATTTAATACTCTATGCGTATCTATCTGTATAATGAATTAATCACTTGAAAAACATCTCCACTGCCTTTTATTATTTATTTCGTGTCACCGAATCTAAACATCTCCACTGCCTTGTATTATTGATTTCGTGTCACCGAACCAAAACATCTAAACTGCCTTGTATTATTTATTTCGTGTTACCGAATCTAAACATCTCCACTGCCTTGTATTATTGATTTCGTGTCACCGAACCAAAACATCTAAACTGCCTTGTATTATTTATTTCGTGTCCCTGAATCAAAACATCTCCACTGCCTTGTATTATTTATTTCGTGTCCCCGAATCAAAACATCTCCACTGCATTGTATTATTTAGTTCATGTCACCGAATCGATAAATATTTCGCAAATTCCAACCATTCCATGTTGGAAGTGTAGTATTATATTTCTCCTTTTCCTAAAACGTTTCTCAGGGGCGGAAGATGAGATTACAGTGACGAGGTTTATTAGCGTG
The DNA here is from genome assembly GCA_016164225.1 of Gammarus roeselii. Taxonomy (NCBI): domain Eukaryota; kingdom Metazoa; phylum Arthropoda; class Malacostraca; order Amphipoda; family Gammaridae; genus Gammarus; species Gammarus roeselii. The sequence continues at coordinate 2,812 of SDVV010006275.1, forward strand.
CTAGTCAACGTCTTCCTGGCGCTGAACGTCAAACCAGTTTCTTGTGCTTCATCAAGCTAGTAAACTTTGGATTAGATTACACAGCGCTACAACCCTCCCCGTCTGGCATCAAGGACCATTATCACTCAACCAACCCTGCTACGGAGCCCCAAGTCGTCCTCAGGTACCTCGTCTATAATGCCTCGATACATGATGAGATGGACGATGAATATTAGACTGGACAGGTATCGTGCATGACAACAATAAGCATGATAGAAGAAAAGGCAACGTCATTGAAGAAGGTTGCATTTGAGAAAGAGCGCAATTTTGCTGTTATTACCAACCCGAAAAACATTTAGGACCCGGTGTGTGCGTATGCGCACGCGTGTGTGTGTGTGTGTGTGTGTTCGTGTGTGTGTGCTGATGCTTGCGCATGCGTAAGCGTGAGTGTGCGTGTATGTGTGCATGCATGCGCGTGTGTTGGTGTGTGCGTGTTTGGGCGTGTGTATGTGTGCCTCTGTGTAGTTTTAAAGGGTTGTTTGTGTGTGTGAATCGAGTAATGAGAGTAACTGATCTAAATATGGAGCTTAAGATAACTCATGGGAAATTAACTAAACAAATTTATGCAAATAGAGTACATTAAAGTCATGAAATTGAGGATAGGAAATACGAAGATATTGTGAAGGGGGAATAGGAAAGGAGTCTAAAGGAAATAGGGGGGGGGGCACACCCCATTCAAACTTCGTGCTGGTTATGAAACACCAATCGAGGGCTGTCTGAAGGGAATATGGCTGTTGACTCCCCCGCCACTCTGTGCTGCCCCTGTACCATTCGAGCGTCGCTTATCTGAGTCACCCACTGTTTGGTCGGGAGAACGATGATTTGATCATCGTTTATCAGCAGATCGCATAATATCGAATTGTTTGGACTTGGTTCATTGACAATGCAGTGAACTTTAGATACATTTTGTTCAAAATTTGCATAAACATCTCGGTGGCGTTTCCGTTTTTTCATCAGCTAAACCCAACTGAAAGTGATAGTTTCTTATAGAATAATATATCATTGAAAGTATCCTTACCGATAGCTAATCAGGCAAGGGAGCTGCCCCCTCCCCCGTCGTACTGCAGTGAAGAGCCCCCCTCCCGCCCGCGACAGGCGTGGCCGGAGAAGGAGGGCGGGGGGTCGGCAAACATCTGAGGTGACGGGATGCGCAGGATGTCTACTTCTGTGAGGGGGGGGGGGTTGCCTTTCTGTCAATAGGTGACAAAATATGCAGCGTAGGAACGCTTGAGAGGTTTCTTTTGTGACGATAGTCGGAAAACATATACACTTCGAAAACTTCAAATTGTATTGTTATTGTTCTTCTCCGTTGTATGCAGTTTTCTAATATTGAAAATAAATATTTTGTAAGATCTAGAATAACCAATAATCATATAAAATTTGGTTTAAAATACTTGAGTTTCCACATTTTGATGACTAATCAGCTATGATTTGTTATTTGCAAGCACATACGCAGAGCTAGAAAAAGCAAACATCAGAATCATAACTGCTATCCGAAACAATGAGTGACAAAAAGGAAAGGGATAGACAATAAACAATTATCCCTTGATGGCAAGGTCTCTTTAACTCAGAGAAAAATATTTACTCACAGGTCACGTTTCTCTCACTTTATACTCGTTAGTGGAATACATGAAAAAAATCACCTGTGATGTCAGTCGATAACTTGTTCCCAGGCTCACACGTGCAAGGGAGAAGAAGCTTCTCATCCATCAAGGGGTCGACGACAGTCGGGGCTCTGCCTCCTCTCGTTGACAATCCCTCAACAAGAGTCGAGTCAACGTCACCGCTAAAGGAGAGTTGATTGATATCTTTTTCGATCGGTTTGTCACTCAGTTTCCCATGAGATCCGACATCAAAGAGGTCGGTCAAGTGGACGTCGCATCCAGCCGACGCCAGACTGATGACTGAGACTGACTGGGACTTTTTTGTCCGGGATTCACGGAGTTTATAGAGAAGCTCGGATGATTTGATCGATGGGTTTTGCAGATGGAGGTTTTCAAATGATACATTGGTGGTGGACTGGTCCCTTTTGTCCTCGAATACTTGCTTCTTTCTCTTATTTTTCCTTTTGTACCAGTACCACACTACGAGCACAATCAGGAGCACTGTGGGGAACAGGTTCGAGAACTGAGTATAAATATTTAATGGTATTTCCTAAAGAATACTAGGAAAATCGAAAAAGCAGTGTGACTATTCATGCTGGATGTGACAAATCAATGCAATTAACTTACAATTTGAACAATAGTGAAGAAATAATGATGATATTAATTAATGATTTAAATCATACGGCATTAATCACATGTTTTGCAAAGGATTATCTTGTAGATGCAATCAAATACCTACACAGTAGTCCTTTCAGCCAGAAAGTATTGGTAGATGGGGCAGTCAATAATGAATTGCAAAATTTTAGCATTTTAAGGACCGAATACTCACAAATGAACGTGATGAATTCGGGACTACCAGAAATATCAAAGTGTTGGCAGTGCGACGCTCGTAACTAATTGCGGAAATCATGAGAAAGCATCAGAAGAAGTTACTCATACGATTAAAATGATGCGTGCTCAAGGCAAAGCGACGAGCTTTGTTTCAACTTGTTCTTCAGTTGACCTTTACTGTTATGTGCTCAATAAATTGATTACGTTTATAACAAGTTTGACTACAAGTGGCACGAGTCCAAGGGAAATAGGACCAACCTAGATCATGTATTGAAGTTCATTTGTTAGTGCAATATTCAATTCACATTCCAGTATAGTAGAAAAACCTCCTTTCAGATTTATGACTTCACCTGTGAGTGTGGCTGTGAGAAGAGTCCCTGCGACGAGCGCCACAGTGGCGGGCCGTATAAGGGCCCCCGTCACCGCTTGGCCGTGCTGACAGTTGGCACCCGTGTAGCCGGTGGTGCACGAACACGAATAACCTGAGAAAAGGCACGAAAACAATGGGTTATTACAGGGGTCATGGGCCATATTTTAAGCACAGCATTCTTTCTTAGCGACGTGTGACGCAGACCTGCTTAGTGGGACTGAACTCAGAACAGTTCAGTGGGCAACAGTTAAGAGAATAAATTGCTGAGTATTCGGAAGAACATTTTCTCATAGTTAAGATAATTTTGAAGAGAGTTGTGGGTACGAAGTATTTTTTATTTTAATTTTATGAAGTTATTTAGCTACAGTGAGCAAAGCCGTATTATGTAGGAAAAAACATTGCAGCATTCTTCAGCAGAGGAAGCTAATTTTCAAAAGCGCAAGAAAACGATGACTACAATCTTTTTCTAAACACAGCCAAAATAGAGGTAGATAGGATGAAGTAGGAAAACATTTGTGTGAATGCGATCGTCAGTTAATTTTACTCTAATTTAACTAGTTAAGGAAAACGTTTAACTTACAACCTTGTCCGCATTTGCTATACAATTTTCACTGGGCCATCGTTTGATCTCGAGAGAGGTTTACTTACCATGTTAAATAAATACGCTACCTAAGACACCCAGAACGTGACCATAAAAATATACGTCGCTAAATGTCGACTGGGACGTCAATATTTGTTTATCCTCCTTCAAAACCCTGAATAATTGTATCGGAAAATATATCGACTTACATTGAGATACTGATACGTACGCAAGGCCGTTACAGAACAGGAGTGGCCCACGGCAAGGTACACCTCAAACTCCTCTCATGCCTTAACACACGCACCAAACCATAGCTATTTACCACCACAGGACCCGACTAAGACCTGCACCACAGACTCCTCTCATGCCTTAACACACGCACCAAACCATAGCTATTTACCACCACAGGACCCGACTAAGACCTGCACCACAGACTCCTCTCATGCCTTAACACACGCACCAAACCATAGCTATTTACCACCACAGGACCCGACTAAGACCTGCACCACAGACTCCTCTCATGCCTTAACACACGCACCAAACCATAGCTATTTACCACCACAGGACCCGACTAAGACCTGCACCACAGACTCCTCTCATGCCTTAACACACGCACCAAACCATAGCTATTTACCACCACAGGACCCGACTAAGACCTGCACCACAGACTCCTCTCATGCCTTAACACACGCACCAAACCATAGCTATTTACCACCACAGGACCCGACTAAGACCTGCACCACAGACTCCTCTCATGCCTTAACACACGCACCAAACCATAGCTATTTACAACCACAGGACCCGACTAAGACCTGCACCACAAACTTCGGGTTAGAAGCGAGGTCCAAGATCTGTGTCAGCAAAAAGGCCCAATAGCTTACCCTGCTTTCCCGCTGCAGCGAAATATTTGCCGGGCACTCTACACCCACATTCATCTTGCGTCTCAACGAGACGCCAAGGGCGGGAAACAGCATCAGAGCTGCGTCAGAATTCATCTACTGACAACATTTCTCCATTCACGCCTATCCATTGAATCGCCATCCATTCACCAAACATTTTGTCTACTTCAGGACCTACGTCCACTCACCTACGCCTTCATCACCAGCTTCACCAATCTCTCGTCATCCATTTTCACCATTCGTCCGAACCACCTCAGAACAACACATGAATCTTTTCTGTCCTCGAACTTCCTCGACTTAATGGTACTCATTTTATTCATGGAACAATCATATTAAAAAAAAATACTTTTAAACACGAATTGCTTACTAAATTTGTACAGCACTCTTATATATCAACTTAGTTCGCTAAGTTCCGTAATTTAATGACTAAATATCATCCTGACAATGCAGGGAAAAGGAATTTGCCGTTTTCGAAGACATCCGCATATCAGTTTTCTACATAGAAAGCTTATTTTAGTTCCGCTGCCCTCGTAAATAGATACACTATAGAATGTGACTGCATGTTTGTATTGGCTTTAGAATTAAATTTTGACAACTTTTTTGATAATGAAAAGAAAACTTCGGAACCAACTGATTTTTTTTCTTATCGGAAATAAAAAAGAAATCAGGTAACAGCACCAGCTATTTACTCCAGCAAGTAACCTTGTTTTTTGTGTAGGTCAAATAATATTGTTTTCTACGGAGCTGTTACCCGAAATGTTTCCTACGGGGATTGTTTTTAGACCGGCAGTAATTGTATCTTGAGTTACTTATTTAACGTTAACAACGTTTGAAAGTTCTAGCTTCTATGCATCGGCCCAACGTCCACCAACCCTCGTCCCTTTCGGAAAAATTACAGTGTCATATGATTTTTGTTTCAACCCCTTCACCATTTTTTTAAAGACATGAAGAATATTCGCATTCGGACCCAACGTTCACGACAAATTATTATCATTATTAATAATATAAATAATATTTCATTTAAATTCATTTCCATTCGTATTACAAGATACAGAGAACGGCTAATCTCCTCAAGGAAGTTTAGGAACAACATTGATTTCAAGCGCTTAACATGTTTGACAACTCCTTGTCTAGAATACAAAACGAAACCTGAAAATCATCAGAACCATTATAAAATATTACTTTAACACGTTCTTTACATGGAATGTCTAAACATATAATAGAAAATTACATTACACGGTTATAACACTCATTAGCAATAAAAATATATATTTATAGTGAAAGTTAGTTAGACACTTTGTCATTCCTGAACTGAACAGAATAATGTGAATTCAGAAATCGAATATTCTCCGCAGGTGCTAAAAACGCAGATCGAATTTTGTACATATTGTTTAATGAATACGTTTACATGAAAGGCGAAGGATCGAAGTAACAATTACATTAATGAAGTACTCCATTACTTTAGCATACGTTTTTAAAGTCAGATTCCAACTGACCAGGATGTTTGTTATTGCAGACGCCGAAGTTGAGGCATGGCTTCCAGAAGCACTCGTTGATGTCGGTACAGAGAGCACCGTCTCGGGACACCTGCAGGCCTTCGTCGCACCTGGTGGCAAAGAGAAGGGATGCGATGTTAACAAGTAGCTGAAGACCTTAGCATAAATGAATTTGCCCAAATGAACAATGGCTATCAATTAGTGCCAGTTAATTTATGACTCTCTGATAGAGCAGTACGAAGATAGGTTTTGTAATACCTTGAACAGTGAAATAAACATTACATCATTTGTATTAGCAGCAACGATAATTAAATTTCATGTCTGCCAACTTTACAAACAATAATCACTCCAATCTAGTTTCAAAAATCTGAATAACTTTCCCTATCCTCAAATAATTTTTGAAGGCGGTGGATTCCATCCAAGTGACTCGAACGATGCGGTTTCTCTGTTTCCTGACGCCTTGAACTGCTTCAAAAATCATTTCCGTAATTTACATAGTGGCTTCCAGACAGTTCTCCCGGACAAATAAATACGAAATAAAGGCACCATGGAGGCAATCACGTACAAATGTTCTCTTAGTTTTGCCCTAGATTGGTATCATTGTTGAGATCGTTTATCATTCAGTTGTCGTCAGTTGTGGTCAGTTGTTGTCAGCTGTGGTGGTCGAGTTAGATCAATTCTCTCTTATGTGTAGACTCACCCGCAGTAATGTTGTCTCCAGGTATCCTGACAACTGAAAGGTTTTCTGCAGGTGACGTTAAGGCACATGGGAGGCGCCAGGCAGCCAGTGGACACCCCCTTGGCAACGCTTACTGCCCCTGCCATCGTTGCGTTCTGGGAAGGGTCCAGGGGCAGGGGCTTACCCTCCAGCCTGACATCATCGAGGCAGCCTGAGTAGTGAGATAGCCATAAGAAAAATAAATGAAAAATGCTTGGTGCAACCTGAAAATAAAATATTCTATCCATAACTTGGAATGAAGTTTACTCAAGCAATCATTTATCATTCGAGATTATGTAAGTTCTCCTCATACGTGAAGCAAATTCTTGAATTCAAATGTTACCGGAAATAATAAATTATGAATATTATTTGCCGGAGGTAGTTGATCAATTGATTAGAAAAGCAAAAAAATATATATTCATAAATTTGAATTAGATTTGTTTATTACTGTTGAGTAATTTCAGTTGGAGTAGCTTGTCGCATTGTGCCATCATAAACAATAAAAAAACTATGAGAATTTGAGATATTTGCTTTAAGAAACAATTCTGCAGATTTGTTAACCTACAGAGAAGTCGAGATAAACTAAAGATAGCTGGTCAGAGGACCAATTGACAATTGTTCGAATAAAGAGTACAATTGTAATGTGCTCATCACCCTCTAGCCCAGTGGTCCCCACCTTTTTGTTTTCGCGGACCGGTCAATGTTTCAAAATAAATCTGCAGACCACTGTAGGAAAAGTTTGAAATATTCATTTCTTTGATATAAATATTTACAAATATTTGCCCTTATGTTTAAGTTTTCTTTCTCAAAAAAATGAAAACTTGAACTTTAATTCAAGTTCTTGGAATTTTAGGGAAGAAGAGGTTTGAAAGTGTTTATTGCCTCATTAGAGATGTGGTAGCTAATACTATGCAGATCAGAGTTGTTTTTATAATGTTATCCGTATCAATAAAACAAGACTACATGTATAACACAATATATTATCTGTGGAAAGATTATATTTGAAGACGTTAAGCGCTATATTCCTGTCTCTATCTTAGAATATTTTTTACCAATGACAATTATTGATGACTTTTGGTCAGCATTTGTTTATCAAATCTTTAGGTTATTTTTTTCAAGCAAGATAAAATGTGCAAACACAAATATTGTAAACAAAGTTTGAAAAACATTTAAACATATTATTACCGATCAATATAAATTTTGGTGGTCTGCTTCATGATTGAACTCCGTTAAACAAATAAAAATAATCACTCTCCCTCACTCGATCAATCTTTCAACGTACCGTCATGCCAAAAACTAATATAGCAAGGCAACTCAAATTTGTTCAATCACAAATAAAATATAATAAAATATTGATAAAATAAAACAAATGAATCCTCCTATACGGCCCGGTACTATTTGTTCCACAGCCCGGGGCCGGTCCGCGAACCGGAGGTTGGGGACCTCTGTTCTAGCCCATCTCACCGTTGAAGAAGTCGTGATGCACAGTGGTGTGCGCGACCCGGCGGTATTCTGGCTTCCCTCCAATTACCACTCCTTCTTGACGGTGAAGCTGAAGGAGGGAGCTATGACGGTCAGTGTCCAATGCTGCTCTGTAATGGTCTTCTTCGCCTTCGTCTGCATTAAGTTCCAGTCCACTGCCTTGTCTGGTCAGCAGAAAAAAGAATTGAATACACACTGTGATAGTTACTTGCACACATCTTTCCAGTTATTTCTAAAATGTCTCGTAAAATAACGAACACTTCTTCAGCAATTTATTTGTTTGAATTCAAACACATGCGATAACATAAAAGTATTAATTTTATTTATCAAGCAAAGTGAATTGGTATGACTGGTGTCGAATATTGCACGAAAAATAATTTGGAGCATGATAATCATGAAATAAAATAAACACGAACCCAGGAATGTGCTTCGTCATTATTATATGAACGTAATTGCTGTAAATAATTACGTGTAATCACCATTAAAGGTTAGTGGATCACAACCATGGCGTACACAGCAATATCCGATGTCCCAAAGTCAATTTAAATCAGACAGAGCTCGCATTATACTCTCAACTGAGGCATGTGAAATGGTTCCAACACCTGGAAATGGTGCGCTAGAAAGCTTTGACACTTCAATCTAATCCAACACAGTGAGTCAAAGTCCTCTTTGGAGGCACTAAACTCTTTCTTCTTATATCACAGTGAAAATAACTAGAAGGTGAAGACTCTAACTGACAGGATTATAAAATAGTTGGGTTCAAGTGTCAGTGGTCGACATCCCAAACTAATTTGCTGCGTAATCAGTGCTGCTCTGCATCCTCACCTGACGGCTGTGAGGAGGTGCCACCGGCCGTCATTCAGAGTCACTTTGAGGCAGAGCGTTGATGGCGTTTCGGGATGGAGCGTCAGAATCAGACATGGTCTCCCTCCTGTCAACTGCAGACGCAGTGAGTCACGTCCATGTCGAGAGCTTAAGGAAATAATCTGCCCTGACAACTGGCGAGTCTTCATTCTGGAGGAAACCATATTGGTAAGAAGTAAGAATCACTACTAGGACGCAATGATCCCAAGATTTGTGATAAAAGATCGTACTAGCTGTCAAATCTGAGGTTTCATTTTAATCGGACTCGTGCCTCTTTGCGTAATTAAAATTAATTATTTAACACATTATTAGGTTTGATCTCAATAAAGTCATGAATACAAATGAATAAGCGGAGCTAATTATTATCAAATCTATATTCCGTTGGGGTAGGGCTTCGACGGCTACGTCCTAGGATGGCAGTGGAAGAGTTATTACATGATTTCCTATTGATTATAGTCATATTAATCGAAAAAAAGGACCGAGAAGAGATGATTTACATAAGATCAACCGACAGTTACACCTATCTTTTCATTGACTGCAAGCACAGGCAAGCCTGCAAATACCAGGAAACATTGAAGGCGCAACATTGGTGTTCACCGAGTGATCTATGAGATACCTGCAACGGATTTATGTTGTGTTCATTCCTCTGGGCGACTATACAACGAACTGTAGTCGTATGAGGACTAAGCTATTATTATACGATAATCATACTCAGATTTTATTGTGACTCAAAATATTCTAACGTTCAACAATTATTGATGAGAAATATGAAATTTCACATGTATGATGAACTTACAGTGAAACTAGAGTAATTTTCCTAGTAGTGCTGATAATTCTCTGGTCTTCGTCATTTCAGAGGTCTAGGTTTCCTCAACGGTTGGTGAGATCGAAGATGTCACTTGCTTCGTTCCATCAGGTCAATTTTTATGCCATCGCACTCTTGATGAGAAAAATAATAGAGGAAAAATGTTCATTCTAAATTGCCTCCTATCATTCCAAATGATTTCTAGGATTTTCAACGGCGTTTATCTCCCTTGTAAACAAATTATTCGATCTATCTCAAACACGAATTTCTGGCCTTCCCCAACTTCAATCTCTCCACGAGCAGCATGGGTCAATCTGCCGTGAGCTGTCCGCTTAGGTGCACGTGTGTGGCAGTACGTCCTGTGTAGTCTCCTTACTATGACATTCTTCTTCTTCATCTCTGTGACATAGAATCAATCCCAGGTCACAACGTTCACCCAAGTCCCACCTGCAGTAGCTCTTGTATGCGCCGCGTTACCGCGATCCAATGCAGGCAGATGTGGGACATGCTTGGACACACTACAAAAAATTATGTTTTGGAGTCCAAACAATATTAATATACTACAGGGGTGACTATGAATTTGTTGACTCCCAACCCCTCACATTGATACCGATTTTAACATTAACGCAAACCCCCCACGCCAACACTTGACTCTCCTCCACCCTTTGATGGCTCATCCTATGTGCGTCCAGCGACCTGCCGGCAACGACTCATCGACCCACAGCGCAGCCCATGTCTCACCAGGCTCCACTTTCTATACCACCCCGCCACCTCCTCTACCACCACAACCGCCAACCCTATCATTACTTCCTACGCCGACACACTAACCCCTAATCAATGTTGGACACTAAAATATTCTACAAATGAACACAAACGGTATTGGTCAGGAACAAGTAAAACTCAAATACTCTTTCCACAAACAACACATCCACTTCGCTAAACACCAGGAAACAGAACTGAAACCAAAATCAAGGACATCAGATTTTCCTGGCTACACCCCGGAAACATCTACAACTTATTCAACGTATACATCCCTCCATCCAGCTCATGCCAACCGCTGCGTACACCCTACCTTGACTACCATGACACCATGGTAGTCTATGTAAGGTTTAAGTGACTTCAACCCACAGGATATTTACTGTCTCATCACACAAAACACTGATTAGAGAAATAATATACTCATATATCAACTTGATATTTTACTCACAAGGAACAGAGACACATTCTCTTCCAAACCTTTCTACCCCAACCCTCAAATGACCTCTCCTGACATCTCATTCTGCTTTCCCCATCTCGCTCTAACGTGTCTTGGTTTGTCATCCAAAACATGTCCTCTGACCACCTTTTAACAGTCAATAATTAGAAACTGAACCCCCAACCCACAATAAACCCCCGCATATCTTTGTAACTATAAGAGAACAGAATGGAATGAATACACGACGTCAATAGAACCTGCTATACAAGACCTGATATCACTCAAACACATTCATTGACATTGCCACGAAACACTCCACCACTGTGCATAACCACGCAGACAGGCTACAAAGACCCGCCGGGATCGTCCATGGCTTCAATCCCCCTTCATCGGCCCATATTAAGGGCAAAAATCAGCAGCGAAACCATTTCCGTAATTTACCCACCACCAACGACATAATCATACAGATTCAAACGCTTAATTCAGAAATAGATGCAAACGGTTGTAAGCAACAGACAAACATTCCAGTCCGCATTTATAGACTTGTTTTTCCCCGGAATTTCGGCACTGCTTGATAGTGTGTTAACTACATCAGCCTTCTAATGATATTCCTACCAAAGCAGTAGTGTCGTTGGCACGTTTTTAAGCAGTGCCGAGATTTCTGAGAAATAACATCGATGAAGGCGGACTGGGTTGTGGCGGGATGTGCTGCAAACACCAGCTTCCGAACCTCACTATCAAATTTATGGACACACATCACTGGCCTCAACACCACAAACACATGCCATATAGATACAAATGAGGCAATCCTACCATCCAACACTCACATCATTCCATCGGACCAACAACGAGCAGTTATACTCCTCAAACATTGAGCAAATAATATAAACCAACCACACCCTCCTAAGAATTAGAAGATACTCAACAGTTACACAAATTGCATATTAACCCGAACATTGACCGTCTATTTATACCAGTCATGGCCATCAGCTACGGGGATCAGACGACATATCATGCATTCAACCTGTACACCTAGATCCACACGCCATCACGACTCTCACAGACATCTTTAACATTTCAATTCTACATAAAATAATACCCAACACCAGATACAACAAAAAACCATAAACATCCTTATGCCCGGAGAAGCCCTCAGAGTTCCAGCCTCATGCAGACTATTTCTTCCCACCAAATTCGTCGAAAATTTTGGCGTGGCTGGATATAAACAAAATTAAAGCCCCTATCCCACTCTCCTCCTCCATGTGACACGGTTTCAGGTCACAACACTCCAATATCTCATTCCTCACCATCCTCACTCAGATCATCCATGAGGGCCTGAACGAAAAGAAGCTAGACTAACGCACTCCGGTAACTGTGTCTTCGACACAGTTTCTAGGCACGTTCTCATAAAAAAAAGCTCTACGCCCATTCATACAAACTTCAAGATGTGGCTTGCTAATTTCCTATTTGACAGACCGGTCACAACCTGCCTACACCAGCCGAACCCAACACCTACATCAGCTCACACGCGGATGAGCACTCAATAATACGCAGCACCACTATCACGAAACTGCCGCTGCACACCTCCAGCCGTACCTAAACTCTCTTGAGGTCTGGTTTCTGCACAACATAATGAATGTGTCCGCAAGCAAGTCATCCCTTACATTATTCACACCAGAAAACAATAAATTCCTTATCTACCCTCACGTCACGCTCAACAGCCCTCCTATACCACATAGTCCCATGCACTACACTATCATTGGAGTAACTTGTGAGACGGGGATGACTTGCAAGCATCATCAGCACTAGAGCCAAACTTAGACTTAACGTGTCCCGGATACTCACCACAACTACCTACGGCCACTCAAAGGAATCAACTATAAAAATACACAAACAACTCTTCAAACCTATAATTTTCAACGCAAACACCGCCAGAACTTTTGACTTTGCTTCCACACGCAATACAAAGAGTTCAGAACACGGCATTGAACACCACAACGGATTGTAAACAGACCGAACCCATTCAGCATCTGCATTAAGAAACCAAGGTTCCCCTCTCAAACATCATCTTGATATGAGAGAGACACAATATTATAACAAGATTGTGAATTATTCACATCTCGGACATTACCTTTTGAACCACGTCAAACCCACCGAAACCTACGTAACACACTGGCATCACACTTCGGCTCCCTTCACACGATCATTCCACTTCTCACAGGCAAAAAATCTTTGCACCAACAGATCCCCAAACACTTCAAAGCTCTTGCACTGACTGATCATAGATTTAAGATGATCCTACAGAGTTATCCACTGGAGGTGGACGTGTAGCAGTTGGGGTTGTCCAGGGGTGACAGGGTTCAACTGTCGCGGCTGATGTGCGGGCACCACACGACCTACCAGTCTTCCCAGAATAGACTTAGGAACTTCTCTTCCTAACTATGTTTACGATGCCAAGGTTCACCAGACATGATCAAGCACATCATGACGTCGTGCCCAGTCATTGTATCCGGCTTGCTTCATCATAATATCACGTCGGTGCGTTGTCTGTATGAGCGCCAGCGAGACAGCATCAACCTCCTCAGGGGTGTAGGTCTAATTGAGGGGCCTGTACCGGCTGTAACATTTCCGACGTGCCATCTGTCAATAAACCAGTGCCTCATAGACGACCAGGAATTCCAATTCCATCAGTGCCCAAAAATTGCAGCCGTTCGCCGTCCGATTCCAACGAGCTAATATAAGATGGTGACGTAGATCTACGACCGATACAAGTCAACTCACACACTTTAGCCAAGCTGAGTTGAACGATTTGACTCGAGATTTAGGCTTGGTCAAAAAGTCTCCTCACCTGCTGGGTTCACGATTAAGCAAAAACGCTTAGTTAGCTCCTGAAACTTTGAATTTCTAGTACAGCCGTCGCGCACAGCATTTCGAGAATATTTTACTTCGAATGTTGATGTTTAACAGTTGACTGTAGCATAATCGCCGGTCTCATTGCAGCGACGGGCTTAGCGTATGATCCTACAGAGTGGCGGCTCTTCATCGACTCCTCAAACAAATGCTTGAACGCAGTATTGCTATTTATTAACAAAAAAATCATTAATTCGATCGGATGCATTTCTTTTATAATTGTTTCATCCGCAATCTGAGGAGGTATGCGTCTGATTTACGAGTTAACGACGGATGACATGACCAACGTTGATGATTTAATTATTGTGATGGGTGATGAAAAATAAAATTTGTACAAATGAAGAGTATTAAACCCCAAACTTAAATGTTGCACGAAAGAATAACAAATGGAGAATACGCATTTTCCGCGACATGAAGGTGGTTATGATGACAAGTATATTCTCATGATGATCTGGAGGCTTTCGCAGTAAAAAGTCTGAACAATGAACAAAGAATTGACTTCTATTCACCTTAGCTGCAAGTTTGTCGAGTAAGTTGGCGGCGTGAACGACAAGGCGAGCTGTACAAAGCTGTTTGGCCGGAATGCGACTGGTGTGGTGGGCTGTTTACATCCTGGGCCACTGTAACCGGCCAGACAAATACAGCTCTCTTGACCGGGCGAACCCGAACATCTGGAGGAGTTTTGTAAAGTGGCGATAATAGATTAGGCAGGATATAAGTGGGTGAGGGACGCATTTGGCAGGATATAAGTGGGTGAGGGACGCATTTGGCAGGATATAAGTGGGTGAGGGACGCATTTGGCAGGATATAAGTGGGTAAGGGACGCATTTGGCAGGACATAAGTGGGTGAGGAACGCATTTGGCAGGACATAAGGGGGTGAGGGACACAGGCTAATTTCTAACAAACGCCGCATCATCAAATGGAGCAATACTTATAAACATTGTATTTTACAGTATACCAGAAAATAAATTAATAATGACTCCTCCTGGGCATGAAACTTTGTAGATATAAAAACATACTGTGCGCGAATAATTTACTCTCATAAAAATAGAACATATGTTAAATATGTTTAGAGAAAAGTGTACATGAATAACTTCTGAATATTATTTTTCTCACCTTGAATTCATTGGGCAAGGACTGTGTAGCCTGAGACAGGAAACAGCGCTGCATCCCGGGTAGCTTCCGCTGCTGAGGACGGAGGAGCCTAGGTCCTGGAGCTGGGAGTAGGGGTACGAACAATGCTTTATGAGGGAGCTACAATTAAATAAAACATAGTTTATGAATTATCACTTACGAGCACTGGCTAATAATTTAGTCACAATATGAAAATATATTTTTTATAAGGTGTGAATGATTTTTGTAGTTATAACAACGCCAGGGCAGGATCATATACCTCGGCCAAATTTTATGAGTGACCCATTAATTTGGTCATTATTTTTAATGAAATAATCATATTGACATATGGTCATTATTTTTCATAGTATAATTTGGTCATTATTTGTCATAATATAATCATATTGACACACGTAGATTAATAACTGAATGATAATGATGAAACTATTCAGTGTTCTCAACACCAATAGAGGGATGACACTTGGCATGGGAGGCTTTCGATCACTCATTTAGTATTTGTTGAGATATCCAGCCACACGAAGGGTCATTTAAAGTTCTCCTAAATTCCCACTTACGAATAGCTCAACTTACCTTCCCATTGACCTGAACCTTAGCGATGCAACCCATAAAGGAAGCTACGATGGGAGGGGCATGTAGAGGTACCGCCCCTTCACTGTCGGCCCGTCCCCCCAGCTGAAGGGGGGTCCCCCACCCAAAACTAGAGGGTGCGTTCTGGAGTTGAAGAGCTCCTTAAAAGTACCAGCAATTCACATTAGCTTGTAGGGTCATTAAAGGATATTTGGACCAAAATAATATATACATACATGTATGTATACAAATATATACAAGTA